>JAWQFJ010002216.1:52500-62500 GCA_034096865.1 Theodoxus fluviatilis | reverse complement strand
AAGAACCCAGAACAAGTCAGGGTAGCGGTAGAGATGGAGTGCCTCCGCTTCCTGCACAAAGTTGGGATAAAATAAACAACAACAACAACAACAATCCCACAAATAGAGAAATGAGAAACAAGTTAAAAAATGGTCAACTCATACACCGAATCTATTTCCTAAGTCACCGGTGACTAGGTAGATGTAATAAGTGTACTGAGAAAAACAATCTCCGTTTCTCCACTCTCTCACAACATTTGACCAGAAACTGAAATTAAATCAGCAAGCAGAACTGGCAAGAAATATACATCCCTTTCTACCACTCGTTCTGAGATGCCCCCTCAGAACGATAAGAATGTAGACACACAATTGAAGTGAAACAGACACTAGGACATGACAACCCGAGTCACTCCTACTTCAATTAGCAAACAATCTCCAAACATTCAACAACTCCCGTTGTTAAATAACAATGCCCCTGAAACTTCTCAAAAATGACCCAATCCTAACACAATCTCTACCTAAAAGATTTATCCAAACTTGCTCCGAATTATTACCATCAGAGTTACTTTGAAATGACCCCTCACAACAACATCCGCTATCATTGCATGTCAATGAACCCCCTTCCCCTCTAGTCGTGACGTGCTTCCGCCCCACGCCGTACTGGTGGAAGTAAGCAACTAACTCACTTAGCGTGCGACCCTCTCTTTCACGCGTCAGTCTCCTTCACTCGTTAGTTCATACGAACTGTCACCCTCCTAGCAGACACAATGTTAACGCAACATGTGAAGAAACAATGAAAAGGTTTTTCTTACCCCTCCCTTTTCACTGTCATGGACTCTCTCTCTCAGTCCAGGAGATTTCCACTCCAGATCCAAACTTACCCGACACACGCTGTCAGAATTCCGTAAGTAGGAAAAACACAACAAATCTCGCATAAATCCCCATGTGACCCGTTTACCTTCTCCCACTCTTCAGTCCTTTGAAAGAAGAAGTCAGTCTCTGAATCCAACTCAGATAAATAAAAGAAGAAACACAGTTCTCTCAGGAGTCACTGATAAACCACTACGAATGGACGCGTATTCAAACGCTCCCGGTGTCACGTCAAAACAGGAAGGCACCCTTAGATTCCGCCCCCTCCTGTTACGAGATTCCACTAACTCGTAAGCACCCTGCTCTCTACACAAAGTCAGTCAAGTTCAGAGAAAAGCTTTGCTGAACTTTCGGCAGGTGACCCCAAATCTCTCTGAGTCAGTGTGACAAATATCATCCTACGTAAGAATCAAACTATCTGTCACTCCTGCTCCTGTTGCATGTCGCCACCTACAACCAATGAGTTTCACACGACACCGCCTCTCGCGAGTGAGCGTGCAGACACCCCTCAACACCCCCTGCCTCTATCAAATCTTACCCCTAGATTGATAAGCCACTACTCGAGTGGTCTTCACACCCAAACCGTTAGGGTGTTTCGTTTAGACTCCTACCAAAGCATCTATGCTAGTCTCAAACGAAATCTCAGCCACCGTGACTGACGAAGAAACAATACTTGCAACTTGTAGAACCGCCACAATTGCAGAGGAGACGCCTCATGCGTCCCGCCACGTCGTTCTCTCAGCCTCGCGCTAGACTCCGGGTCAGCGCAGCGTTGTCAGGAACGACCAGGTGCTCATCAGACGAGCGAAGTCCACCAGCGTAGACTCGAACGTAGATATACACGAATAGGTAGGAACGCCCAGTAGACACTCAGTCAGCGGTCAAACACTCAGCATCCGTGTAATCAGCAGCTGCGCCACTCGCAACAGCGCTTAGCATAGTAGAGTACCGTAGCGTAGAGTAGAATTAAGTAGAATTAGCCTGCAACATATAACCGTACAATCCCCGATAAGCCACTCTTCTCCCCTTGTGAATTTACTCATGCGAGAATTCAACATTCAACGACGCAACCGGCTCAGACGCCTTAGTTGAAAAATCCTTACTCGCGCTCTCAGGCGAGAGAAATTGAATTAAAACATGTCTCATTTCTCATGGAGTGAATCACGAAACCTTCCCCAGTGAAAGTAGGCATCTTTCCCATAGATTTACCTTAACTCCAAGACATAATTCAATCAAGCGAGTGAGTGACCCAATTCCCGTTCCGACAATAGTCAATCACCCCACACGCGGCAACAGAATAAAAAATGGCGAAGCGGTTCGTTACCTCACAAATCCAGGCTGTGGTCTGTCCACCAAACTTTGCTCTAGCCATTAGAAGAACCTCCTTCCATTCTCATGTGCCCTAACCCAGCGTGGGTTTGCGCAGAGAAAGGTACTGGCAAGCGAACTGACTTCGCCTCCAAACTGCCTACGCAGTTTAACCGTTTGCGGCACTGACTGCGCGCTTAACCTCTCGTCCGACCGACGGAGCATCAACTGCCTGGATAGACGCTATCGAGCCCGAAGTTGCCTATCCCACGTGATCATTGTCCAACCCGTAATGAGGATTTTCCCGCCTCAAGAAATTGGCCCAATCAGTGTCTTACGAACTTTCGCGGCTAAAGAACCGTGTCGAGCTAAGGGAAACCCCGTGCTGCATTCCTATAGACCCCTGCACGTGGCACCCCAACCCCTTCGAGTGACGTCACACCCCCCTGTCACTCAAAGTTCAACCGCTATGCGCCAAACGGCCGTTTGAACGCATTTACTGATTGGGTTTCTACGCTGGCAATTCAATCGCACCTCATAACGACATTTAATCACAACTATTCGTCGCGCAACACGCGACACACTGTAACGACACAGATTAGCAGCCGATAGGGAATTGCAAGAAATTAATAATTCAGAGTTCTCCCATCCCAGGGATTGAACCATGGCACGGCGCCTCGCACATAATCACACGCCACAGCTTGCTCACCTAACTGATGTAATGTTAATGCCCTTCTTGTGTCACATCATCATGCTTTATACGTTGGGCAGAATGTCCACTCTCCCTATGCTAATTAGCATTTGACACATCGTGCATCACAACACGCTCAACAGATGTGAACTGAATTGTAAACGCTCTACAGCATGCCTCCACGCATTTTTGATAAACAGGGTGTGTGGGGAAAAGGATATCAGACGGCCAAAACCTTCAGTGTCCTTATTTCCGCACTCGTTTTATCGTCTTTGCCATAGGCGGTCATCGAGGGAGTCAACGAGCTTTAAAATGTCCTGTTTCAGCCATCATAACCCTTGAGTGCGTGCTGTTTAGGTTGTTCAATGAAATTGATCGCAATCAAGCCTCAGTCCAGAAGCGGCTAAAAGCCAACGACAGAAATCATACGTGGCCAGCAGAACGAGTGACCAAATCAAATCTGACAAGAATCTCATTGCGTACGGCAAAGCGCAGTCATTACGGAAAAGCAAAGAATAAACTAAACATGTCCACAGAAAATCAAACGTGGAAAGTTTTGAAATGAAAATCCCTAGCACCATCGCCATCTGTTTTCAGACTCTTGTATCCCTCCTAGGAATCATGTTCGTTTTCATCATCATCATCATCATCATCATCATCATCATCATCATCATCATCATCATCATCATCATCATCATCATCATCATCATCATCATCATCGTCATCGTCATCGTCATCGTCATCGTCATCGTCATCGTCATCGTCATCATCATCATCATCATCATCATCATCATCATCATCATCATCATCATCATCATCATCATCAATCATCAATCATCAATCATCAATCATCAATCATCAATCATCAATCATCCATCATCCATCATCAATCATCAATCATCAATCACCAATCATCAATCATCATCAATCATCAATCATCAATCATCAATCATCAATCATCATCAATCATCAATCATCAATCATCAATCATCAATCATCAATCATCAATCATCAATCATCATCAATCATCAATCATAAATCATCAATCATCAATCATCAATCATCAATCATCATCAATCATCAATCATCAATCATCAACCATCAATCATCAATCATCAATCATCAATCATCAATCATCAATCATCAATCATCAATCATCATCATCATCATCATCATCATCATCATCAGCATCAGCATCAGCATCATTTTTATTTGTTTTGAAGAAAGTTTGTTTAATCAAGGCGCATAATAGGAGACAATGCAACTAGAGAGAAATGAAATTTTTTAATATATTCAAATCAGGACCCCCCAAATTAACTCCAAAAAAAATCACCAGTTATTTCAAGATTAAATCCAAATCATATTACGAAACAAACTGATCGATTTTGAAAACTTGCTTAACATTTCCCCTCCCATTCCCCGCCTCCCACTTCACTCTTTATCTCTGCACGCCCTTTCTCCCTCGGTCTCTCCCGTCTCCCTCCCCCTCTCTCCCTCTCCAGACAATCACCACACTTGCGATATTCGGCGGCCTTGCAGTAATATTCAGTCCTGTTCAGATAATAATCATAACTGACAAAAGAGACATATCACCGACTACTATTATTTAGAACAGTCTTTACCCACGATTTACATATTCTTTACCGATGCCACTTTCAGACGGAACCAACTTCCCTACTTCGCGCTCTTTATGGCGGAAAAATCTCAGTCATACTCTTTGTTGAGACTGATTCACTCCCGTGGTACTTTTCTGCTCGAGAACACAACTGAACAGCTCCTGGGCACAAAAGTCGCAGTGGACATTGTGACCCTCGGGGCTCAGTTCCTTCAGCACAAGCTTCTGGAGCATCGCTCCTTCGTCAGGTGAGCTCCTGGGCAGTGTCAGGCTTGAAAGACACCGCTGCAGCTGCGACCAGATCGTGCGGGTCCCTGACGGGAACGAAGCACGACAAGGACTCACCTCAAATAGACCGTCTTGAAGACATTGCCCGTCAGCCTCACGCCGTTGGTGGTGTAGTTCTCGGGGTTGCGAATCCACTGAAAAACGCGGTCTGTGAGCTGGACAGCCTGGCATCCTGAGAGGAGACACAAGCAGACCGCCAGACACAGAGCCCGAGTCTGGAATCTTCGAGAATCAGCCATGGCGGCAGCCGGGTGATGAGATCCGCCAGCCGGTCGTCGTCTCAACCTCTGGAATGAAGCTACATGGCTGACGTTGCCTGTATGAGATCCGATAGCATAATGGCGCCTGACGTCAGGGAAGGACTGCTTTTCCTCAAGTCCCAATGTGCATCATTCATGATGACTCTCGGCTTTGCGTGCAGCCACCTACCGTGAGAATGGCTCTCATTCCGGAAAGAAAAGGCGGCGAGGTGAGAAATCGCGATCTGACGGGCCCCCCGTTGATTAGGAGCCGTGGAGATGAAGCAGGTAGGCAAGAGAGACACCCCCACTGCGCAATCGATCTCCTTCCCCCGGCTCCCTGCTGCGATCTTGTTCAGGCAAGCCCTGCTCGAAGGTGATTCTTTCCTCTGGTTCTGTTGTCTTCAAGACGCAGGGCGTGGAGTCGATAAGGCTACGTTCCCTGGGGAAATCAGGGGTGATTCATTATTGACGAAGAATTTTGAGGTAGGTAGGTAGGGTTGTCACGGAATGGAGTTCGTTCGCTCCTGTTGCTGACTACACGTGTAGTTTTCCTTTGCGATTTTTTTCTTCTGAAATAAGGTAAAACTTCTGGGGAGATGATACTAAAGAGATGCAAATACAAAAGACGAGACATCGTGTTCGCGGACGGAATAAAGAATTCCACAAGAAAAGTCGTATCAGAATGGCATTGTGCTAAAATTCGCACCGAACGGAAAGAAACCCCACATCATTGCGTCTTTTTGAATTATGAAATCAGCTCTATTTAAAGAGACTCCCAGATTGTTCCAATCTTGAGTTGTGCTCATTGGGGAGGGTAGGTAAAGCGACATGTGCTGAATGAGAGAATGAGGAGGCCATAGTCAGAAGAACTTGTTAATAGCGGATTCTCATCATTATTCAAGTCTTAAGTGTTTCTCCCGTCTGAATATCAGTAGGTGCCAAGTGATGGACTACTCGTCCTGGCAGAAAGGCAAACCTTTTCAGCCATGAATCACAGTTAAGATTATAGTGAGTGCGTAAGAGCGAAGCATCTAACCGCACTTATGCTTCGACGCGACTGCGTTTTATTCTTCAGCCATGAATGGTTCAGACAGTATGCGCTGAGTCATGGGTAGAGGCAGCTGTCCACCACATCATTCCAGAATTTTTGACTTCTAAGAGGCGGAACTACTTGTCTGATACTCCATAACGTTTCCAGAGGCTGGGAGCCACTGCCAAGGCTGCAGACACGCAACAATTTATCCCTACGCTCAGGTTCTTCTTTGACAAGTGGAGACCTCCTTTTGTTGCGATAAACCAGCAACTAAGCTGGGGACATGTATTTGTAATGGCAGTAAAGTCACTGTTGTGCATACATGTTGGGAAAGTGCTAGACTGTGCTAGAGAATCGTGGTGGTTTCTAACTTTTACGCCAGTCCTCTCTACAATAAATGTACTTGGTTAACAGAGTCAAGGCGGGGCGCTGCTTCGAAGACAATCGAATGCTTTCTTGGTGTTCACGAAGATTCTGGTTAGCCTCCAAAAGATGTAGAAGCAGGGCAGCATAAGAACAAAAAAGGAGAGGTGAGAGCAAGAAGAAGGTAGGTGCATGTGAAAAGTCCCCTTTCTAAGGAGTGATCCTCCGAGATGGAGTCTCGAGAGTTAAGTGTACACGTTATATACAGCGTTCTAGGTGAGCGAGCGACAGAAGACACGCGAAAGCACGAAGAAGACGTGGGAGAGCGAAGAATACAGGGATTGTGTCCCCAGGAATCGAGCCACGGTGTGGAGTGCAAATATGGAAATTCCGTCAACTGATTGTATAGCTGTGAATCGACCAGTGCACAATTTGTTTCTGTCGAAAACGACTACCGGGTTTTTGGACTTTGATTTCTCGGCGCAAGCTAATAAGAGAACCCCTGTATCGACAGGACTTTACGAAGGAGACAAGTCGTGACAGACGATGAACCCATGATGTGGCTTCGAGACAGCATCAGGTTGCAGTAGTCTCGAGGGACTGAGGTTGGTATGTGTCCCTGACTGTGTCTCTGTCTGCCACTATGCTTTTCGTCCATTGCCAGCCAAGAATCCATCAAATGACCCTAGTGAGAGAGATTGGTTGATGTGCAAATCTTCTCCTTCAAGTTCAAATTTAACTTCCGAGTCTCAGGCGGATGGTGCTTTGAGATTTCTGAAATCTCTGAAACCGATGAAAGCAACACATCTTTCCTTCCCACAACCACCTCCACAAGTGCTTTCTCTTCAAGAAATGCACTCTGCCTTAAAGATACGACTTACCTAACAAAACGTTTTTGGCAAAGATATAGCGGAAAGAGATAAAAGTGAGATGGCATCACCATGGTGACAGTTTAACATCACGTGTGTTGAAAAATAAGCATGAAATGTAATAAACATAATACAAAGACGATTTAACAATGCACTGCATACACTATAATCTAATTTGTTTTCATTTCTGCTTTCAAACATTTTTTGTAAATGTCCCTCGAGATTTTCGAGACGGATTGAAATCTCGCGAGAAAATTTCCAATTGTTGCCCACACATCAACTTTATTTAAGTGCGTGACACGATAAAGTTAAATGACTACAAGGAGTAGTGAGTGGAGGTGGAGAGGGAGTGGGGGTGTGGGGGTGTGGGGATGTGGGGGTGTGCGGATGAGGTGATAAGGAATAGAAAACATTGACACAGAAACAGAAGTTGGGCAAAGATAAGGCGGAAATATAGAACAGTAAGGTGTTTTAACAATTATGTTTTCTTTCAAAAATCTTTTCCCCTCATCTACTAAATACAAAAGCAAGGGCTATTTCACGCTACACTGTTCACATCGTCTTCTCATTAATTGCTGTCTTTAAAAGATCCCATTGCAACTTTTGATGAGTAATAATTGAAATCCTTACAGAGCAGTTTGACCAAGCGCTGTGAGTTATCAAGGGGAGACGCTTACCCTGAGATGTTTGAATTCCTTGTCCAATTGAGTACTTTGTGGAGAAGTCATCTTCGTTCGTCTTCAATCCTCGCCAACAATTGCTCTTTATATTTTTCGTCACGAGACCCAGAGATGGAATTCCGTGCGCATGCGCTTGAGTGCGCGTGTGACTCGTACATGCATACGCGCAAAACACAAAATCCTTCTAAAACATTTGAAAGCAAAATACAGTTGAACATTAAACGCAGAAGAATCAACAATGCCGAAATCCCAAAATGCATGTTCGAAGGTCCATGCATGTCAATTTCTTAAACGACCATCTCTGGGTATCATCCTTTAGTTAGCCACTGGAAGATGAATGGATGGATGGATGAATGGATGAATGGATGGATGGATGGATGGTGATTTACGGCCTATCGGTCTTTGCATGCTATATATGGCCATTGGGCACTGAAATCACTAGAATATTTCAGAATAAGCGCAAATCAAGTCATAATGTACCTAATTATTTGCCTCTTACGCATCGCATAGGGAGACGCGGTGGTTTATTCCGACCCCCAACTCACAGGGGGCAGCCACAGGACAGCAAAAGTCGGAACAGTGTCGTCAGCAAGACGGGGGAACTCAAAGTCCTCGAAGCTTATCTCGGTCTCTACGTCAGTGACCCACTCAGAGAACTCGCCGTGTTCCTGCAGACCACTTCACTCCAGTGGTGGACGCATTTCCACTCTCTTCCCCGTCTTTCGGGATTGATCCGTGTTGTGCCAGCATGGGTGTCCCTCGCTCCTTCCCCTTCGTCGTTCTCCTGGGTAAGTTGAAAGATTCATGTTTTTAATGTTTCTCCTCTTGAGATGGGTGTCACTTTTGTTCTGGTTTAAAAAATGAATCAGCAATGCCATTTCCAGTTGTATGTTTCTGCTATGATTTTCAGCGCCAAGAACGAAATATAAGCATGAGTAATTTCTAGAGCGGAATCGAATCCTTCGTGTTTGATGAAAGTTTGTTGCAGATGTACGTAAAAATCGAAGTGATATGCGCGTGTGGCTCGAGTTATTTGCTTTTCAGTTCTGGAAACTGACTCCCGAGCTGCTGGACATGTCCCTGCTCTTTTGAATGAACTGACAGTGATAGTCACAGTTATTTACCTCAGTCAGGGGTGATTCCCGCCAGGCAGGTTTTCCAAGCAAGTCATATTATGTGCCGAAGCTCCTGTGAAGGCCTACCTCCCCGACACAATTCGGCTCTATTAGGTCACAATGATTTGTGTATGTTTTCCTCTGGTAAGTCCAGAATCCCACGAATAAAGTTATCAACGAGGGATGGGTGGATGGAAGGATGGAAGGATGGATGGATGGATGGATGAATGGATGGATGCATGGATGGATGGATGGATGGATGGATGGATGCATGCATGCATGGATGGATGGGCGGGTGCGTGGATGGATGGATGGATGGATGGATGGATAGATGGATGGATGGATGGATGGATGGATGGATGGATGCAAGGATGCGTGGATGGATGCATGGATGGATGGATGGATGGGCGGGTGCGTGGATGGATGGATGGATGGATGGATGGATGGATGGATGGATGGATGGATGGATGGATGGATGGATGGATGGATGGATGGATGGATGGATGGATGGATGGATGGATGGATGGATGGATGGATGGATGCAAGGATGCGTGGATGGATGCATGGATGGATGGATGGATGGGCGGGTGCGTGGATGGATGGATGGATGGATGGATGGATGGATGGATGGATGGATGGATGGATGGATGGATGGATGGATGGATGGAAGGATGGATGCAAGGATGCGTGAATGGATGCATGGATGGATGCATGGATGAAGTTTTACTCCCTCTCAGCCTTTGAAAGTGTTATATAAGACCACTGAAAATTAAAATCTCTGATATTGGATGGTGTTTGAGCGAGTCAAGATTCCTTTTCGCTCGTCATTCATCTGTTACGAGTTACGTAGGGAGACGCGGTGAGTCGGTTGTTATCCCGAACCAACAAGAAAAAGAAAAGGACTGCAAAAGACTATCGCCCAGTTATAGTCACGAAAGCTATCTTTT
>JAWQFJ010002216.1:17500-47500 GCA_034096865.1 Theodoxus fluviatilis | reverse complement strand
CTAGAGCCCTGGCTGCAGGGGCAGGCGATGCCATGCTGTCAAGGGCTGCTGGGCCGCGGCCTAACGCAAACTCAGGACACCGTGTGCTATTCTTAGCTTCAAGTCTACGTTCTCCAGGGACCTAAGGAGGCTGCTCTGTTTTGAATTGCCACAGAGGTAACCATAATCCGCAGCCGTCCGTGCTGACACCCCTGGGCAAAGCCCGTGGCAGTGGCACCCGTCTCCTTGCCAGAGTGGCGGAGTGTGCACAGAAGGCGGCCGCTAGCTGCCTGCCTCTCTGCCATCAGCGGGGCGGCTACAGACAGCCTTTGTGCCCTGCGTTTGCCCGCAGCGTGCGATGTGGAGTAGCCGGACCATAAGCACACACATTTCCCACCAGAATGCATCCACATTGCCAGAAAGAACGTTCTCGAAGACGATATGAAGGCTGCACCCAGCGCAAACATGCATGAGAATGTATTTCTTTCATTTGCTTCCCTAAAACAAACACGCCTGGAAAATTAAACTCACTCAGAAAAGCATTTCCGAGCGACAAAATATGTTGGTGAATGCTGTTGGAAGAAAGGTACAACACCAAGAGACCGATTCAGTTCCCTGGTAACAAGATCGCTCTAGCTGTTTGCGCATACAGATACAAGCACAGACACAAATCCACAATTCCAATTTTCGTCTTCATCACAATGTTGAAGATACAGCATGACGAGTTTTTTCTGAGTCACAAAAACGACGAATCTGATAGATTGGTCAGAATAGGCACGCAGTAGCTGCTATACCAGAATCTTCTAAAATGAAACTCACAAACTTACGGTAAGTTTTTTTTACTCAACAACAAAAACCTGGACATTTATTGCATCCCAATATTACTGCAGGAACGACAGGTGTTGATCCAGATGGCTATGAAAATATTACAGCACGCATGCGTTTACTAAACAAATAAGAGGTTCCCTAAAAGAAAAAAAGACAGAAAGTATCAAAGCAAGAGAGAGAGAGAGAGAGAGAGAGAGGAGAAGAAAGAAAGAAAAAGAAAAAGAAAGGACGAGAGAGAAAGAAAGAATGGAAGAGAGAAAGAATGACAGAAAGGCGGTAGGAGGGAAAGAATGATGGAAGGAAAGAAGAAAGGAAAGAAAGGAAGAAATAAGTTACTGGAAAGTCGCTTGGAATGTAGTGTTGTTGCAGGCAGACATCCTTTATTACCATGTTCGCATGCGCACTGCATGCCATACTTTGCCAGATGATTGGTTCGCGTGAATCTACAGACTCCCATTTTCACAGCATGGAATTATTAAACTGAGCGTATCGCTAGAAATAAGTATATTCTATCACTACAAATGTTGTATTACTAGAAATACAAATGTTGTATCACAAGAAATGAATATGCTGTAGGCTATTGCTAAAAATACGAATGTCGTATCACTAGAAATGCTCATGTTCTAGCATTAGAAATGCGTATGTGGTATCACGATAAATACGCGTGTTGTATCACCAGAAATGCGTTTGTTGAATCACCAGAATTGCGTATGTCGTATCACTAGAAATACGCTTTTTGTATCACTATAAATACGAGTGTTGTATCACTAGAAATACGCTTTTTGTATCACTATAAATACGAATGTTGTATCACTATAAATACGAGTGTTGTATCACTATAAATACGAATGTTGTATCACTATAACTACGAATGTTGTATCACTATAAATACGAATGTTGTATCACTATAAATACGAATGTTGTATCACTATAAATACGAATGTTGTATCACTATAAATACGAATGTTGTATCACTATAAATACGAGTGTTGTATCACTAGAAATGCGTATGTGGTATCACTATAAATACGAATGTTGTATCACTACAAATACGAATGTTGTATCACTATAAATACGAATGTTGTAGTATTATGCATCCGTGTGTGGTATCACTAGAAAACGTGTGTTGTATCACTATAAATACGAATGTTATAATATTACAGATGCATATGTGGTATTACTAGAAATACGTGTGTTGTATCACTAGAAATACGATTGTTATATTAGTATTCATGCGTATGTGGTATCACTATAAATGACTAGAAATACGTGTGTTGTATCACAAGAGGAGTCCGGAAGGAAAACGCGTAGTAACAGATTGTTGAATCTGATAAAACTTAAAATCAAAGTTTGAAGACTCACAGTTGAAATCATATTTATATACAGTTTTGTCCTTTTTATGTGGAAAGCATATCCATTTTTTAATGTGTTCCCCCAAAATGAATACTTTTGTGAGATGAAATGTCTGTAGCATATGTTTTATTGAAAAAGTTTTACCTTGTGGTCTATGCTCATTTTTCCATTTGAAACCGAAACTGACTGGGAATAGCCAGTCATAGTGCGTTCTCCACGAACTTCGCATTGGTATACTTCGTATCTAAATCAGGGTGCGCGCGCATCACAAGAAAGTGACGAGAGAGTAAAATCATGTCAACACAAACGATGGCAACACATGCTTCGGCGTGGATGCGTTGACCTGCATTCGATGTGTAAACTGTAGGAGCTTTCACGATCTATTAATGCATTCAACATACACCTTTGATAAATTAATGCTGTGCATGGCTATATTTTCTTTGGATGGGTTGCTAGTATCCCGAAATAGAGCGTTTTGTGAGCGAACCGGCAACACGTCGGCCATTGAAATTTGCAAATAGTTGGCGAGTTCACCTCTTGTCGTGACCTCTACGCATGCGCATTAGTTCGTCACTTTCTTGTGATGCGCGCTCACCCTCATTTAGATACGAAGTATACCAATGCGAAGTTCGTGGAGGACGCACTATGACTGGCTAATGTCAATGCAACTCATTCCGAGATGTAAAGCATACTTTACAGTAAATAAAAATTATTTTATTAAAGTGATACAGTGATAAACACTGGTAATTAAATAAGAGAGTACATGCTGATTGATGCCAGTCTATTTACTGTCACGTTCATCAGCATCCTCACAGAGAGGACATACTGGTTGATGCCAGTCTATTCACTGTCACATTCATCAGATTCTTCACAGAGAGGACATACCGACTGATGCCAGTCTATTCATTGTCACTTTCATCAGCATCCTCACAGAGAGGACATACTGGTTGATTCCAGTCTATTGACTGTCATTTCCATCAGATTCTTCATGAGTAGCTTCTGGAAGGGACCCACGGTAAGGCAGTTTGTAAAATAAATGCATGATTGTCAGGGTTGCAAATTTCTTCAGGGTTTGCATGTCCTTGAGTTTGGCAGCGGAAATGCTCAATCTGCTTGTGTGAGACTTCTCATGCCGTTCTTTGACAGAGTCGATGAGTGCCCTTTGCGCTTTTACAGTGCGGGGCACAAACATAGTGGTGTCCAACCATCCATTCCATGAGCTGCGGAATTTAATAACTGGACCATCCTGGAAGAATCCAATCTCTCTAATGAGTCTTGTTGAAACTGAGCATGTAGCTTTGAAGGGTGGCTTCAAGAACCTGGTGAAGTTGTATTTGCACCAAATTGTATGGAGAAGGACTCTCGTATGCTCGTCTTTATTCGGAAGTTGGTAGAAACGACTGCCCAAGTTGTCCCAGTCTGCCACATTTGTAACTTCAAAACACTTGAACCTGGTACACTTGTAATCACTACCACTCGGGTGATTCATGACACATTGTTTTTCAACTGCTCTGATTTCCTTTCATTAACTTACTCTTGTTAGGATTATCGATAACAGTGGCATGTTCAACTGCGTCCGCCATTTTGTCAACGCCAAACGCACAGCTACAAGAAATGCCACTGGCTGGCTGGAGTCACGTGCCTGGACTGGTCACATGATGATGTGCACTGTGCCTTTTCTTCCCCTGTACTACTATCTTTAGAGAGCCTGTAACGTCCAAAAGTATAAACCGTCCAAAAGTATGAACCGGAAATCGTCGCAGAGTTATCTGCCCGGTACTCTTAATAATTCGACTCTAAAAAGAGACGGCACCCGCCACTCCGCCTGACTGACTTGGCACGCCCGGGGAGTTATGCTAAGATCCGGCCGCGTAAATATATCTGCGTTTTGTGACAAACGTCTTGCTCGGCGGTACTGTACTCCATGCACCTTAACGGTGCGCGTGATTCGGGTGTAATCTTAAGCTAAACGACGTTTATTGGCGCTGCTGAAATGGTCGAAGTCGGAAACATTCGGAACGTCGTTTAGCTTAAGATTACACCCGAATCACGCGCACCGTTAAGGTGCATGGAGTACAGTACCGCCGAGCAAGACGTTTGTCACAAAACGCAGATATATTTACGCGGCCGGATCTTAGCATAACTCCCCGGGCGTGCCAAGTCAGTCAACGGTCGCGTTTTATAAAACCAGACTACAAATAGACTACAGGGAGGTGACTCCCATATTATTTCCGGCAGGGGAGACGGCTTTTCACGGGGAAAAACTTTTTTGAACGCTACATTATGTGTTAAACGACACAAATGCACCAAAAACACAAAAACTCGTAAAGCAACTAATGCGTCGTTTGTCGGGATATATTCCATGCGAAGAACAGGTGCAGGAGCGGTAAATCGCATAAAGAGAGAGCCGGGCAGATAACTCTGCGACGATTTCCGGTTCATACTTTTGGACGGTTCATACTTTTGGACGTTACAGAGCCCACCATGCATGAACACACTCGTTTTTCCTTTGGAAAAAATGATCACAACAAGGAGAGTTTTGAAACCACGAGGAAGTGTAGTTAACTGGAAGGAATGTAATGCTGTGACTATGCTTGTTCTTCCCCTGGATTCTTCGTCTAGAAATGGGCGTGGAGTTGGGTTTATAGCACTGTGTGGTGTCTATAACACTGTGTGGAGTTGTGTCTGTAGCTCTGTGTGGAGTGGTGCTTGTAGCTCTGTGTGGCGTTGGGTCTGTAGCGCTGTGTGGAGTTGAGTCTGTAGCTCTGTGTAGCGTTGTGTCTGTGGCTTTGTGTGGCGTTGTGTCCTTGGCAATATGTGGAATTGGGTCTGTAGCACTGTGTGGAGTTGTGTATGTAGCAATGTGTGGAGTTGTGTCTGTAGGTATGTGTAGAGTTGTGTCTGTAGGTATGTGTGGAGTTGTGTCTGTAGCTCTGTGTGGAGTTGTATCTATAGCTCTGTGTGAAGTTGTGTCTGTAGCACTGTGTGAAGTTGTGTATGTAGCTTTGTGTAGAGTTGTGTCTGTAGCTCTGTGTGGAGTTGTGTCTGTAGCTCTGTGTGGAGTTGTATCTATAGCTCTGTGTGGAGTTGTGTCTGTAGCACTGTGTGAAGTTGTGTATGTAGCTTTGTGTAGAGTTGTGTCTGTAGCTCTGTGTGGAGTGGTGCTTGTAGCTCTGTGTGGCGTTGGGTCTGTAGCGCTGTGTGGAGTTGAGTCTGTAGCTCTGTGTGGCGTTGTGTCTGTGGCTTTGTGTGGCGTTGTGTCCTTGGCAATATGTGGAATTGGGTCTGTAGCACTGTGTGGAGTTGTGTATGTAGCAATGTGTGGAGTTGTGTCTGTAGGTATGTGTGGAGTTGTGTCTTTAGCTCTGTGTGGAGTTGTATCTATAGCTCTGTGTGGCGTTGTGTCTGTAGCACTCTGTGGAGCTGTGTCTGTAGCACTGCGTGGAGTTGAGTATGTAGCTCTGTGTGGAGTTGTGTCTGTAGCTCTGTGCGGCGTTGTGTCTGTAGCTGTGTGTGGCTTTGTGTCTGTAGCTCTGTGCGGCGTTGTGTCTGTAGCTGTGTGTGGCTTTGTGTCTGTAGCTCTGTGTGGAGTTGTGTATGTAGGTCTGTGTGGAGTTGTGTCTGTAGCACTGTGTGGAGTTGTGTTTGTAGCACTGTGTGGAATTGTGACTCTAGCTCTGTGCGGAGTTGTGTCTGTAGCTCTGTGTGGCTTTGTGTCTGTAGCTCTGTGTTCAGTTGTGTCTGTAGCTCTGGTGGCGTTGTGTCTGCAGCTCTGTGTTGAATTGTGTCTGTAGCTCTGTGCGGCGTTGTGTCTGTAGCTCTGTGCGGCGTTGTGTCTGTAGCTCTGTGTGGCGTTGTGTCTGTAGCTCTGTGTGGAGTTGTGTATGTAGCTCTGTGTGGAGTTGTGTCTGTAGCACTGTGTGGAGTTGTGTCTGTAGCTCTGTGTGGAGTTGTGTCTGTAGCTCTGTGTGGAGTTGTGTCTGTAGCACTGTGTGACGTTGGGTCTGTAGCACTGTGTGAAGTTGTGTCTGTAGCTCTGAGTGGAGTTGTCTGTAGCGATGTGTGGCGTTGTGTCAGTAGCTCTGTGTTGATTTGTGTCTGTAGCTTTGTGTGCAGTTGTGACTGTAGCTATGTGTGGAGTTGTGTCTGCAGCTCTGTGTGGAGTTGTGTATGTAGCAATGGGTGGAGTTGTGTCTGTAGCACTGTGTGGAGTTAAGTTATGTCTGTAGCTCTGTGTGAAGTTGTGTCTGTAGCTCTGTGTAGAGTTGTGTCTGTAGCTGTGTGTGGTGTTGTGCCTGTAGCTCTGTGCGAATTTGTGTCTGTAGCTCTGTATGGTGTTGTGTCTGTAGCTCTGTATGGTGTTGTGTCTGTAGCTCTGTGTGGAGTTGTGTCTGTAGCTCTGTATGGTGTTGTGTCTGTAGCTCTGTGTGGAGTTATGTCTGTAGCATTGTGTGGAGTTGTGTCTGTAGCACTGTGTGGAGTTGTGTATGTAACAATGTGTGGAGTTGTGTCTGTAGCTTTGTATGGTGTTGTGTCTGTAGCTCTGTGTGGAGTTATGTCTGTAGCATTGTGTGGAGTTGTGTCTGTAGCACTGTGTGGAGTTGTGTAGGTAACAATGTGTGAAGTTGTGTCTGTAGCTCTGTGTGCAGTTGTGTCTGTAGCACTGTGTGGAATTGTGTCTGTAGCTCTGTGTAAAAGTGTGTCTGTAGCTTTGTATGGCGTTGTGTCTGTAGCTCTGTGTGCATTTGTGAATGTAGCTCTGTGTGCTGTTGTGTCCTTAGCTCTGTGTGGAGTTGTGTATGTAGCAATGTGTGAAGTTGTGTCTGTAGCACTGTGTGGAGTTGGGTCTGTAGATCTGTGTGGAGTTGTGTCTGTAGCTGTGTGTGGCGTTGTGTCGGTAGCGTTGTGTGGAGTTGTAGCTGTAGTTGTGTGTGGAGTTGTGTCTGTAACTCTGTGTGGAGTTGTGTCTTTAGCACTGTGTGGAATTGTGTATGTAGCACTGTGCGGAGATGTGTCTGTAGCACTCTGTGGAGTTGTGTCTGTGGCTCTCAATGAAATTGTGTCTGTGGCACTTTGTGAAGTTGCGTCAGTGACAATGTGTGGTACTGGGACTACAGCACTGTGTGGAGTTGGGTCTGTAGCACTGTGTGGAGTTGGGTCTGTAACACTGTGTGGAGTTGCGTCTGTCGCTCTGTGTGGTGTTGGGTCTATAGCTTTATGTGAAGTTGGATCTGTAGCGCTGTGTGGAGTAGTGTCTGTAGCTCTGTGTGGCGTTGGGTCTACAGCACTGTGTAAAGTTGTGTCTGTAGCACTGTGTTGATTTGGATCTGTAGCGCTGTGTGGAGTTGTCTGTAGCGCTGTGTGGAGTTGTGACTGTAGCTCTGTGTGGAGTTGTGTCTATAGCGCTGTGTGGCGTTGTGTCTGTAGCTCTGTGTGGAGTTGTGACTGTAGGTCTGTGTGGAGTTGTGTATGTAGCAATGTGTGGAGCTGTGTCTGTAGCTCTGTGTGGAGTTGTGACTGTAGGTCTGTGTGGAGTTGTGTCTGTAGCACTATGTGGAGTTGTGTCTGTAGCTCTGTGTGGAGTTGTGACTGTAGGTCTGTGTGGAGTTGTGTCTGTAGCACTGTGTGGAGTTGTGTCTGTAGCGCTGTGTGGAGTTAGATCTGTAGCTCTTTATGGAGTTGTGTCTGTAGCTCTGTGTGGAGTTGTGGCTGTAGCTCTGTGTGGAGTTAGATCTGTAGCGCTGTGTGGAGTTGTGACTGTAGCTCTGTGTGGCGTTGTGTCTGTAGCTCTGTGTGGAGTTAGATCTGTAGCTCTGTGTGGAGTTAGATCTGTAGCTCTGTGTGGAGTTAGATCTGTAGCTCTGTGTGGAGTTAGATCTGTAGCTCTGTGTGGCGTTCGGTCATTACGGAGTCGTTGAGAACCAACGAGTTACACATGTATTTAATGCCTTTGCGCCTTTATCAAATTCATTAATATATACGTGTGAATAATTTGATATTAAGTTTGTTAGTGCTTCAACATTTTTTTTAATAGTCCCGTAATCCTTTGTGACGCCTCCGTTCCCCTGGCTCATTCCTCCTTTTTCCTTCTCTCTCTCTCTGTCTCTTTCTCTCTCTCTCTCTCTCTCTCTCTCTCTCTCTCTCTCTCTCTCTTTCTCTCTTTCTCTCTCACAACCACACACACACACACACATATACACAAAACCACACACACACACACACACACATTGACACACACACACACACACACACAATCAAAACACGCACACACACACACAATCAAAACACACACACACACACACACACACACACACACACTTAAAACACACACACACACACACGCACACACTCAAAACACACACACACACATACACACACACACTCAAAACACACACACACTCACTCACACACACTTGTTCCTCCTACCCCCGTTACGCGGCTTCCCCTCCATTTCTTCCTTTTTTCCAAACATCAGTGTAAAACGAGAAAACCGGCGAAAAGCAGTGGTTCCCCTTGGTGCAAACATAACTGAGGCGGCGGAACACACAGGCCACATTTCGTCAGTTGAAAAACAAGAACTGCGCCTCCACAGCCCTGCAACGTGACTGTTGTCGGACTCGTGCCTGCAGTAAAGTTTAGAGTTCGCGTTCTTCTCATCCTGAACGCCTCGAGGGCCACGAGGACCGTCTGCACACCTCGTGTGCGAGGAAAGTGCTTTGTCTCAGTTTTGTGCACCTGACTCAGTTTGCGGGAACAATTTGAATAGAGCACCTGTATTTGAACGTGACATACAAAGTATGTGGACTGGCGTATCATTGTTGACATTTGGCGGGGTTACTCTTTCCACTTGCAAAGAGAAGTATGGATTTAGGGCATATCCCAACACACGCAGTTTGTCCATGAGTCATCCCAGGACATCAGGGAGAGAGAGACAGGCAGGACGTCTCCACGCATGACAGTCAGTTCTGGATCACCTGGAAGATCAAGGGCGGATCGCGACCGCCAGACAAGGAAGGGCCACTCCATCAGACCTGGAGATCACGCAGATTTTGGACGCGTCCTCCAGTGCCAACAGCAAAGTGTCATTAACCCACATCTACCGCGCACCAGTTGTCCTTTACATGCAAAGAGTGTGTGGATTTTTAGGTTGCAGTAAATTGGGGAAGTTCTAGTGTTCAGCCAGTTGTGGAAGAAAGATGTCGGTGAATGGGAGTTTGTAGAGAGGAGGCGAGGAAGCACGCGCCTCATAGCACGGCTCCTTCAAAACAACGGGACTTCCTCCTCGTTTTTCCCCTTGCCCAGGCAGCTTCATCACGTGTCTCCACTTCCCCTTTCCTTGCCCAGGAAGCTTCATCACGTGTCTCCACTTCCCCTTTCCTTGCCCAAATGGACACGGTACCTTGTCTTAATGGACACGGTCATTGCTTCCTGTCATATCTCAGTACCTTGTCTTAATGGACACGGTCATTGCTTCCTGTCATATGGACACGGTCATTGCTTCCTATCACTCCTCCTTTCCTTGTCCTAAAGGACACGGTCATTGCTTCCTGTCATATCTCAGTACCTTGTCTTAATGGACACGGTCATTGCTTCCTATCACTCCTCCTTTCCTTGTCCGAAAGGACACGGCCATTGCTTCCTGTCATATCTCAGTCCCTTGTCTTAATGGTCATTGCTTCCTGTCACTCCTCCTTTCCTTGTCCTAATGGACACGGTCATTGCTTCCTGTCGCACCTCAGTTCCTTGTCCAAATGGACAGTCATTGGTTCCTGTCACACCTTTTCTCGTCCTAATGGACACGGTGGTTGCTTCCTGTCACCCATGAGAGATTGGGGACGGGAGATTGGGGACGGGAGATTGGGGACGGGAAATTGGGGACGGGAGATTGGGGACGGGAGATTGGGGACGGGAGATTGGGGACGGGAGATTGGGGACGGGAGATTGGGGACGGGAGATTGGAGACGGGAGATTGGGGACGGGAGATTGGGGACGGGAGATTGGAGACGGGAGATTGGGGACGGGAGATTGGGGACGGGAGATTGGGGACGGGAGATTGGAGACGGGAGATTGGGGACGGGAGATTGGGGACGGGAGATTGGGGACGGGAGATTGGGGACGGGAAATTGGGGACGGGAGATTGGGGACGGGAGATTGGGGACGGGAGATTGGGGACGGGAGATTGGGGACAGGAGATTGGGGACGGGAGATTGGGGACGGGAGATTGGGGACGGGAGATTGGAGACGGTAGATTGGGGACGGGAGATTGGGGACGGGAGATTGGGGTCGGGAGATTGGGGACGGGAGATTGGGGACGAGAGATTGGGGACGCAAGCCCAGATGGGACGAGTTAGGATGGAATGGGTACGAGATGGGTTGGGATGGGATGAGATGGAGGCGATGGGATGGGATAGGTGGGTGGGGTGGAATGGGATGGGGTGGGATGGGTTGGGATGGGATGGTGTCACGGCCCGGGTGGAAGACTACTGATGGAATTGTAGTTCCGTGCAGATATTGATTTGCTTTTGTTTTTAAGGGGAAATTGCCTTATTGTCTACAAACTCAAGAAGACACCTATTCAAAACAATGCCACTCCAGATAAATCAATTTAACAATTTAATAACAAAAACAAAAGAGAATCAGTCAATGCAAATACAATCACACACTTCAAACTCGCAAATTTCAGTATGCAAGAATACTCCAGCAGTAAGTTCACAATAAATCCCTCCAAAGAATACACATAACAATACTTCCAATTTAAGTCAGCGATGAATACCACCACAACTCGCCAATTGCAGTATGTCAAAACACTCCAGCAGCAAGTCCACAACAAACCCCACAACGATTTCAACAATATTTCAATTCAACTTCAAACTGCACGTCAAACCGCTTCATGAACTTTAACCCAAGTCAATAACGTCCAGCCCCCCCACCCCCACCCCTCTACCCCTCCAATTCGCCAACCGTGACGGCTCTGCACCAATACCACAGGCGCACACACAACAAAATGAAAGTCTTGCCGTTCTAGAAGCTTGGCGTTTTCAGTGTGTTCCTGAAGTCGTCAGCAGACGTCAGACTTCCGCGGGCACGGCAAGACTAAGACGAGATGAAACCACAAAAGAAAAGCCTCCGGACCGTCACAATGTCACAGTTAAAGACTTGACGAGACGTCACCAAAAACCTCTTCTCCTTCTTTACAACACCAGTCAAGAGACCGGCAAGCCAAAACCAGGCCTTGCCACCTGGGCACGAACGGCCCCCTGAGACACAGCTCAGTATACGACGAAATGTTGTATCAATCCCCAGTTCCCCGATAGGAAGAAACTGACTCATTATATAGGATCCATTCACGCACAAAGAATTTGTTTTACACATGCCGCCGCAAGACAACTTGAATCACACGAGCGAAACGATTTTAAAGTGGTGAGTCAGCAAGTGCTGACATTGCAAAACATTTAAAGGTGCATTATGCCGGTTTTAAAAAGAAACTAGAAGTGGATATAAAGTTACACAACATTTGAGTCGTGTGACAGATGGGATGGGATGGGATGGGATGGGATGGGATGAGATGAGATGGGATGGGATGGGATGGAATGAGATGTGATGAGTAAGTTGGGATGAGATGGGGTGGGATGGGATGAGATGGGGTAGAATGAGATGGGATGGAATGGGATGGGGTGGGATGGAATGGAATGATATGGGTGGGATGGGATGGGATATGGGATGGGATAGGCGGGTGGGGTGGAATGGGATGAGGTGGGATGGGATGGGATGGGATGGAATGAGATGGAATGCGATGGAATGGGATGGAATGGGATGGAATGGGATGGGATGGGATGGGATGGGATGGGATGGGATGGGATGGGATGGGATGGGATGGAATGAGATGTTGTGGGATGAGATGGGATGGGATGGGGTAGATGGGTGGGGATGAATGGGATGGGGTGGGGTGGAATGGGATGAGATGGGATGGGGTGGAATGAGATGAGATGGGGGTGAATGAGATGGGATGGGGTGGAATGAGATGGGATGGGGTGGAATGAGATGGGATGGGGTGGAATGAGATGAGATGGGGTAGGTGGATGGTATAGGTGGGTGCGATGGGATGGGTCAAGGAGGTGGACGGGTGGTTGAAGGGGGACAGGCAGGGAAAATAGCCTGCTGCTGCCCGAACAGGACAAACGTTGCTGCCTGGCTTGTGGCACGTGGCGTGCGCACGGCAGGTCAAAGGTCAAAGCTTGCGCAATGGCGGACCCCGGGCGTCTTCCATGGCTGTCTGTCTGCTGGCGGCCTCGTGGTTTACCCTGGGTGGAGGTGAGTTGCATTCCATTGTCACCCCCAAAACCCTTTGTCATTCACCGCCCCAGTTGTCACCTCCAAAGCTCTTTGTCAGACAGGGAGGTCACTGTCACACCCAGCACGAGGCGAGGTGGGTCTGACCGTCACGTCAGGGTCGGGTGGGGCGGGACAGTACAAGGCGACAGCCACACGTGCAGAGATGACGGGCCATGGCCCTGCTGCCCTCAGTGCCTGTCGCGATGAGGGTGCCAGGAAGAGGTGCGAGACTTTGCCCGTGGAAAGGATTCCTTACTTGTCACAGGCGTTGTCAGTAGAATACATACCTTAATTGTCACATATGATGTCAGGTCAGTAGAATACATACCTTACCTGTCACAGGTGTTGTCTGTAAAACTGATACCTTAACTGTCACAGGTGTTGTCTGTAAAACTGATACCTTACTTGTCACAGGCGTTCTGTGTAAGATGGTGAGAATAGGATAAAGAGACTTGTCCAGACCACTGTAGTTCAACGTGCTGTCTCTCATCTGTTTCCATACTTGCGTGAGTTGATTGTAACAGCAGAGATACGTGAAAAGGCGTGTTTCTCTCACACTCTATCACCTCCCTCCACACTCACTCACACAATTCTCGAATTCTTTCTTTTTGGCGCGTCTATGGGTATCAATCGTGGAGGGCGGGATAATTAATTCACTCACTCTCTCTCACGCTCGCATGACGTGACATTAACGATTTTCTTTAAAGAAAATGAATCATGATTAAAATCAAATTCAATGCAATATGAATAAAAATGTCAATCAATCCTATCAGTCTACTCTCTGACTGAAAAGTAGAGGATTAATTTATCTGACCCCAAACCCAAGTTGACCCAGAGTTACTCACAGTTCACGCAGAGAGGTGATGACACTGCTACACAAACTGTGCTAGAACTTTCCAACAATGAAAATTCTGCCCAAAACGATGTCCACTCAGAAATGGGCTTTCACAAGAACACACACACTCTCTCTCTCTCTCAAGGCTACACCTCGAAAGGAGAGGATCAAAAGGCCATAAACACCTGTGGGGTTCACCCACACACACGTACACGTGCGGACACAGGACACAGCATTCAGAACCGAACGACGAAACTTTCATGAAGCGAGACGGCTTCGTAATCCGGCAAACTGGACCTTCATTTGTAGAGGACACTGCTCTTCTCAATATAATCTTTCAGATGGTCGGGGGAGGAATTGAAGAATTTCTTTAATGTGTCTCATATGGAGCTGCTCGGCATACGTCTGCTCATGACGACATTCTTAGAGCCAACTCAATTACAAAATTCCAGCATCTTCGACCCCAGAGTTATTCACAGCGCATGCGCAACCAATCAAATCATTGTTGCATCTCTGATAATTTAAAAAAAACAGCCGGTTCAAAACCGGTCTCAGAGTGCAAAGCTCAGCTTGTTCCCGCCAAAACATCGACCTGGCGTTTGTTTGAAACAACACAGAAAATGGAACTAAGGCTGAACCGTAACACACTCTGTTGCTGCCTTAGAGATATATAATGTTCACGCAGTGTTTGCGTGCACGATAGCACATCGAATTTTACAATTTATTCATCTAATGTACCATGTACTGTTTGTAATCTCTCTATATATAAATCCAAATGGTTTCGTGTCTGTCTGTCCATCCGCTCTATGCGGTCGGCCGCCCGTTCATGGATCTCCACGAAATTTGGCATGTCGCTCTCCCGTGACTGGATGGGGGTAGTCGTCACGTTTTGGAAGGCGTACCTCTGACCGTTCCGGAGATATTCCCTCTGGAACTTTTTAGTCATGGGACTGTTGACGGCAAAGGGAGGCAACTTGGCTCCAACGTGTGCTTTGTGAGAGGGTAAAGGGAGGCAACTCGGCTCCAACGTGTGCTTCATGCTGCACGAGGGTTTATGGGTCCGAGCTCGCTCATCTCATCATGCGTTGATGTTTGGTGAATGTGAGGGAAAAGGTGGAGATGGGAAAAGGTGGAGTCGGGAAAAGGTGGAGATGGGAAAAGGTGGACACGGGAAGAGGTGGAGACGGGGAAAGGTGGACACGGGAAAAGGTGGACACGGGAAAAGGTGGACATGGGAAAAGGTGGAGACGGGAAAAGGTGGTCACGAGAAAAGATGGAGATGGGAAAAGGTGGACAGTGGAAAAGGTGGAGACGGGAACAGGTGGAAATGGGAAAAGGTGGAGACGGGAACAGGTGGAGACGGGAAAAGGTTTAGACAGGTAAACCATCTAGTATTGAATATAAACCTAGTGTTTATCCTTATCAATCATCCCATATATGGCAACCTGCACTCCACGAGTTGTAAACGGAAATATTTAAAGAAAACGATGAATAAGGACCTGATTTAATTGGCGCCATAAATACTTCACTTGCCATTTATTTATATACGAATCACTTTTGGAATTCATTCATTGGCGCAAAATGTACTTTGACTGACGCACTTTCCAACGGAGGGAAGTTTGTCATGTGAGAATGTTAATTTAATACTCAAACAGTTGCTAAAAGATGTTGTGTCAGCACAATTTTGCCTCCACTGGGAAACACAGGTCCAAATTTTGAGTTAGAAATTTCGTCTGCTCTCGCTGAGGCCCCCGTAGTGGCTATTTAAAGCCAGAGCAGTGGAGGCCAGAGCGAGGCCACAGAGAGGCCACAGAGTGGCGACGGAGAGGTCAGCCCAGCAGGCGGTGGCCATGTACTGCACTGTTGCTAAGAATAAAGACGGAGAAATGTGATACCACGCCCTCTTGTCAGCTGACCCCTTGGAGGGAGTGAAGGGAGAGAGACAAGCACACCGTCTGTATTAGGGTCTGCATGGGGGGTTATTGCTTTCCCTGACAAGCTAAGCGCAAGAGTTATCGCGCCTGCTTGATCAGTACACTGCATTATTGTAACTATGGCGGCAATGGACACTGCAAATTTCGAACGATGGCGTGTGCCGGAATTGAAGCAGTTCCTACGGGAAATGCAACAGCCATTGTCGGGGACGAAAGCAGACCTAATTCAAAGGGTCAAGGGCTGTATTGCTTTGAAGGTAAACAAAGCAATCGGCACGGAATCCGACATAGACTGTGCCGACGCTTTGGCCCCAAAGTTTCCAAAACTAACAACACCATCGGGCCAAAAACTTCCTGATCCAGTCAGCCTCAAGACAGGATGGTGTTCGGCAGTGGATTTTCCTGCAGATTTTCGGGATGCAGACCTGTACAACTATTTTGTTTTGAGAATAAGAGTAGTCGTGAACTCCCCTCCCGAGCTTGTGGCAGCCTGTGGGGTGTCAATCTCCTCACAAAGTCCCTCCCCCCTTGCATAACGGACCCACGGTTGAACCTGTGTGTGGCCACTACAACACAAGCATGTACAAGGGAATATGCGCTAAACAGGCCGTTTTTAACCGGACTAACACTTTCCTTTGAAACATGGTTTGACGTGTACATAGTGTTCCCAGGGCTTGCTCTGGCGGGGACACCTCTATATGCCCCCGTCTCTATAATTATGCCCCCGTCTCTATATGCCCCCGTCTCTATATGCCCCCTGTCTGAGTGTGTTCTTCATGGCCACATAGGGTTAGGGTTAGGGTTAGGGTTAGGGTTAGAGTTAGGGTTTAGGGTTAGAGTTATAGGGGTCGGCTCTCTATTGCGGAGGGCCGCTATTGCGGAGGGCCGCTATTGCGGGATTGTTTTGGTAACAAAAGTTCTTAAGACAATTTTGATTCTTTTGTCCTAAAACGCCTAAAAAACCATAACATTTTTGTTACTTTTGTTTTTGAACATACATTTTTTCGTTTTTTTTATTGCGGGGGGCCGCTATTGCGGGATTTTATTTTGGTCAAAAATTCTTAAGGCCATTTTGATTCTTTTGTCCTAAAACGCCTAAAAAACCATATAATGTTTGTTACTTTTTTTTTTGACGGGGGCATATGAGTGAGTCTCTAAACGTCAAATGGCCAACTGGTACATTTTAAAAATGGTATTTACACCAATAACTAATTAACCTACATGCTTCTTTTGCAGGTGTGTAAAGTCACAAATGGTCAAATAGATAGTTTTTATGCAGTTTCCATTGTTACTGTTTGTGCGATAGTGAATAAATAGATTTAAAGGTAAAATTTCCAGGAAAACAGAGACTTCAAAACGTTACACGACAGACAGTGCCTCACATTACCTAAAATAACAGGAACAGAATCGCTCTTAAATTGAAACCCAATTGTTGTTTCAGGAAATAAAGTGTTGTCTTCAATAATTTGCCAGATATCAGGATTTCCATTTTTATATTCTTTGACTTTGAACGCCAGAAACTTCGTGAATACAAGCGTAACAGACTTTGTCGACAGCAGAGTCTGTAAACCGAAAATTGCTACCGGCAAACCACAGAATTATTTTCACTGAAAATTTTCCATCGGTTGGGTATTGCAACAAAGAGTTAGTGTGTGAAATATAACAAGTTAGAATGCTTTTATTCACAACTGCCACCGACTTTTGTTTTTGGCAAAAATCCTTGGTCAGTTCGACCGTTTTTTTTTTCTTCAAATTTATCCAAAAAATGTGTGATTCCGAATTTTCTTCGATCTGCAATTTATAACCGCAACAAACCAATTAATACTGGATTTATTGCGACCGAGTTTAATTTTCTACATGGATATTCGAAAATGTGGTAAGTGTTTGAATCTTTCTCCTTTGGTATTAATTTTTGGTTACGCTTGTGGGGTTTGGACAGATTGTTCGCTCTTACCCTGTTCTGGGTATGTTTATATATGCTGTTAGGAGCCTTTTTGAGCCGAAATGAACGATTCACGGTTTAAATATTTGCTTTTCAACAAGACGTGTGTGCGATGTCAAGTTTGGGCTGAGTAGATTGCAACAGGTTTAGTTTGACTATAAAAAATGTCATGGATGAAAAAAAGCCCATTACGTCCGCGGCTACACGTGGCTTATTACACGAAGCTCGCATTTGGTTGGTTTCTTCTAAACAATCGTCCTTCGAAGTTTCTCATTGGATCAAGTTGAAACTTTACAACTCATTAGAGGAAAGATTGCTCTTTCGTTCGGTGTATGTTTGAACTTCCGATGAAAATCGAAAGACGAGTTATTGATGAAAGTTCGAATACCAACTTTTGAACTTTACACAGCTCCTAAGCACACATTTCTCAATAAACTATCTTTTTGAGTTAGGTACACACAGTTAAAGTGTCAGTCTTTATAATAATACCAAAATAGTGACAATTCAAGCACTTTTTTGAAACTGGGTTTTTGTAACGTTTTTGCCACGACGTTTAGAGACTTACTCATATAGAGACGGGGGCATATAGAGACGGGGGCATATAGACACGCACCCGCTCTGGCAGGGCGCACCAACCGCCATATTGTCCTCAGCTCGAACACAAAACGCTCATTTTCATGATTACTGACACACAAACATAGGCACCGTACCTAAATAACGGTATTAATGTCTCAAAGCACAAAGTAGAGTACATCAATAGTTAATAAATATTGCTACATTATTCATATTGAGTTGTGCGTCGAAATCGAATCAAGTCAAAAGTTGGGCTACAGAGTTGTACTATACTAGACAGCTTCTCGTGTAACTGTGTAGTTCGGACAGAAAACTGTTCGCATATGCTTTACCTACTCTCAGGATAAGTTCCTGATCTAAGTGTTCGCCCAGTCAAAGCTACGCCCGGTTAAGAACTTTCTCAATGAGTGATATCAGACGCATCGATCTGTACATGCAGACAATGCATGGGGATGAACGAACAAACGAATGCATGAATAAATACATAATGACCGACGGAACGAATGAATGAATGAACGAACGAATGGAGCTTTACTGCTTATTAGCCTATGACGGCAAGTTAAGACCAATAATAAGAACATAACTGGAGCAAATGAGACTAAGAGCGAGTCAAGCCTTGATGCCATAATTTTTTTCACGTTTCGCGTAAGGAGACACGATGGGTCTATTCGTAACATCAACAAAGACGAACACGGAAACATGAGGAGGAAAGCAACAACTACAATGAATATGCGAGTGCATTTAATGATATTTTTAACGAGTCAATGTAGTTTGCGCGAGCTCTGTTCAATAATCATGCACTGCATTCCTGCAGCAGAAATGCTGAGAACGAGAGAGACCTAGTATTCACAACAGCACTACACTATACCGATCCACGCCATATTTAGTTACATCTGCTTGCAAGCTCGAACCTAGCTTCGTCACTTCATGCCTGCATACTGCGACAATAAACAAGCAACAGACGTATTTGCTTAAAAACCAAAAATGAACACCTCTTGGTACTCTCTCACTGCGTTCTGAATCCAATTTGTACTGACCCGGAGTCACTAGGCCTACCCTAGAGACCACTTTTTGGTTTCTCCGCGCGAAAGAGCACCAGCGGCAAATACTCCTGATTACCAGCTTCGTTGCAGACGCCAATACTCCCTGCCTGGTCGAGGCATGTCACACCCCACCCGTGCTACCACAATGCTTCATCTGCAAAACTGATACCTTATTTGTCACAGGCGTTATCTGTAAAACTGATAACTTATTTGTCACAAGTGATATTCATACTACCACGAAATCGAGTGTCAGGAAAGTTAGATTTGTAGCCCGTCAGTGGCGTTCCAGTGTAGTTTAGCCAACAAACCATCACCACACAAACATATACGTTGTGCTTGTGTAGGGATCTCTACCACAACCATACCATCACCACACAAACATATACGTTGTGCTTGTGTAGGGATCTCTACCACAACCACACCATCACCACACAAACATATACGTTGTGCTTGTGTAGGGATCTCTACCACAACCATACCATCACCACACAAACATATACGTTGTGCTTGTGTAGGGATCTCTACCACAACCATACAATCACAACACAAACATATACGTTGTGCTTGTGTAGGGATTTCTACCACAACCATACCATCACAACACAAACATATACGTTGTGCTTGTGTAGGGATTTCTACCACAACCATACCATCACAACACAAACATATACGTTGTGCTTGTGTAGGGATCTCTACCACAACCATACAATCACAACACAAACATATACTTTATGCTTGTATAGGGATCTCTACGACAACCAAACAAGCAATAAGACCAGCAAGTTAAATAGGGGGAAATAAAAAGACCTCCCCAAATAGAGACCCCAATCCCAATATAGGCCCCCAAACGGAGGCCCCCTTATGGAGGCCCCCATCCCACAGAAAGCCTTCAAATGGAGGCCCCAAAATGGCGGCATCAGTTTCTGCACAGACCTCCGGAGCGAAAGGAAAACAGGAAAGGTATACCCGAATAGAAAGCCATGGATCACATGAGGAATTGCCGGGAACCTATAAAGATAACACCACCTCTTCCGAGAGGAATCGGCGAAAGACGAAATCAGTTCTATACAAAAAGAACTAGACGCGGTCATTATGAAAGCAAAGCGAGGATGCAGGAGCAAAACTGAATCAGAGTTTGCACGGGGGACCCCCGCTAGAGGCGGACAACGTCACAGCAATGAGATGAGGACACTGACAACACTGCAGCTCTTGCAGACGACCCGAGCACCTTCTACTGCGGCCTCCACGCTGATGATCCTCAACTCTCCAAAAGACGAGCAAAACAAAGGGAAACGCAAGACACCCCGATAGTTGTAACTGAAAATGTGGACAGCAGAAAACTGACACTCTTTCACAGCCCTAGAGCAGAGCAGCATTCCATCTCTCTGGAGGTCTTCAAACATCGTTCCAGTCCCGAAACAGAGCGTGACCAAAGAACTGAAAGACTATGGGCCTATCGCACTGAACCTTGTCGTCATGAAAACCTTAGAAAGTATCGTCAACAGCCACCGTCTGCCAGGAATGGATTCTCAAGTTGATCCCATGCAGTTCGCATATAAGAACAGACGCACAGAAGATGCTGTGCTGTCTCTCTTCCATACCACTCCAGAACACTTGGGAAAGTCAAGGCCCCATTTTAGAATACTGGTCATCGTCTTTTCATCAGTGTTCAACAGCACAGGCTCGCCATTTCAACATCAGTGCATACACACGGCAATGGATGCTCGACTTTCCTGTGAACCGCGACAGTTCGTCACCATCGGCGCCTCGAGATCCGCCACTCTGACCATCAGCACGGGTGCCCCTCAGGGCTGCGTTCTGTCGCCGCGTTCTTCTCCATCTACACATCCGACAGCTCCCCCTGCCACGAATCTGTCCACCTGTACAAGTCTGCTGATAACGATGCAAAAGTAGAACTGATCTCAGCCAACAACGAATCAGCATATCGCAAATCAAAAAGCCACCTCCCCACCTGGTGCCAGCAGCACAACTTCCGGCTGAATGCTGAGGAGACGCACAAACTCATTGTCAACTTCAGAAGCTATGAGGAGTCACGGATGCCTGTCCACACCAACAACACAGCAGTAGAGACAGTGAATGACTTTCTGTATCTAGGTGTTCACTTCGCAGACAATCCGAATAACGCCTGCAGAACTATACCATAAGGACCACCCCAATGAAAAACCCGTTTTCTCAAGAGCTCTTTCAATCATGTAGGGCACATGAAGGAATGAGTGAGTGAGGGATGAGAGAGAGGCAGAGAGAGAGAGAGAGAGAGAGAGAGAGAGAGAGAGAGAGAGAGGGAGAGACGAGGAGAAGAGAGGGAGAGAGAGAGAGAATGAGGTGAGGGATGAGAGAGAGAGAGAGAGGGAGAGAGAGAGGAGAGAGGGGCGGGAAGGGCGAGATGAGAGAGGGAGAAGGGAGAGAGAGGGAGAAGTGAGAGAGAGAGGGATGAGAGAGAGCGAGAGAGAGAGGTTGACGCGAGAGAGAGGGGAGGGAGAGAGAGAGAGAGAGAGAGAGAGAGAGAGGGGGGGGGAGAGAGAGAGATTGATTGATTGATTGATTGATTGATTGATTGATTGATTGATGACTTTATTAAGGCCGACGACCCATCGTACATAAAAGGTAACGTATAATCATGGAAAATGTTATATATGTACATAGACCGCAATCAAAATGGTTAACCGTCTACATCAATTTACATATATATAAGTAGTCTACATCGTTTTAACCCCTAGAGTGCATGGCATATAATTCATCGCATATTTACACATTGGAAATTTAGAATTGTCTACATCATTTTACGAGTATATAGTCTATTATGGTACAAAATCCCCAGAATGTATAGCATTAAAACTAGTCTATAATTACATTTAAAAGTGCCATAGTTCCAGATCATAAAGATAATACAGTCATTCGTTGGATCATTCATCCTATACTTGATTACTTGGAGAATTTTCCAACTTTTCACTGCGTAGTTTAAACGCATAAAATATGTACATTGCAACGTCTCGTGTTTTCGTGACATCGCGTCCATCAAGCAGGTACTTTACCTCGGCGTATCTAGCCTTTTGCATATGTTTTAAAATATATTTGCGCCTCAGATCTTTGTACACATGACAGTGGATTAAAAAGTGACTTTCGTCTTCATAGCTTGTACAGAAAGGACACTCTTTTTCTGAGTTTTGTTCATTTCTACGACTGGCTTTGAGGTCATTGTTTCTTAAACGGAAGCGAACAAATGCATCCCTAAATTTTTTTATGTTAACATTATTCAAATAGCTTTCACACTCTATCTTACGTTTGTAGGATCTATACAATACAAAATGATCGCTTCCAGAAAGTCTCGTATTCCATTCTTGTAAATAGCAGTCTCGCAGTCTCTGTCTGAGCGCCCGAATAAAAGCTTTTTCATTGTTGGTCCCTGCATTTGTCCATATATATGCAAATCCGAGCTTGGATAGACAATGTTGAATGGATCGTGCCCAGTTCATCTTCGCAGATGTACATACATTCTCTTTCAGCAGCATTATATATGCTTGTTTAGGCAGTCTATCCATTGTCATCTTACATAACCGTAACCAGTATTTCACTGCCCTTATTGTTGTTGTTATATAAAGGGGGTATCTACCGAGTTCTCCATAGCACATAGTGTTTGAACTTTTAGCACTTACATTAAAAAAAACTCTTGCAAGCGAACAAATGTGCTTTTTCAATGCAATCTCTCCTTTCCAGTCCCCATAACTCAGAACCATATAGCAAGGATGGCTGTATCTGGGCATCGAATAATCGAAAGAAAACGTTAGTATTCATAGTGTGCAGATTCCACATTGTTCTAAGCAACTGCATTGTTTTCGCTTTCGCTTTTACAGTCAGGCTGTCAAGGGCGGAAGACAGAGACAGCCTGGTAGTGAATACAAGCCCCAGATACTTATACTGATTTACTACTTCCAAAGCTGCACCTCTCAAATACCACCTCTCTCCACGGCCCAGAAATCCCCCCTTTCGAAAAACCATAACTTTAGTTTTATCAGTATTAATGAGGAGGCCCAGCTCTTGGGAAGCATGGCAGAGATTGTCTATCTGGCATTGTAAACCAACAGGAGTACTCGCAAGCAAAACGATGTCATCTGCGAAGATAAGGGAAAAGATCTCTGTCGCACCAGGCAACAATTGTACACCATGACGCCCATGCCTTCCAACATATCTTGCAACATAATCAATAAATAGGCAAAAAACTATCGGGGACTCAACTGACCCCTGTCTTACGCCGACCGGGCAGTCAAAGAACTCTGAAGTGGCACCATTCCACTTTACACACGCTTGTATCGTCGAGTAAACTGCCCGTAGCATTCCCAGGAACTTGTTTGATAATCCTGCCTCGGACAGAACTTTCCAAAGGCGGGGCCTGTCCACCGAGTCGAAGGCCTTCTGGTAGTCAACAAATGCCACATAGAGCTTCCCTCGACCACTACCATACACATGCTTAACAGCAACCGAAAAAAGAGTGAACATATGATCAACGGTCGAGTGGTCCTTCCGAAACCCTGCCTGTTCAGTGCAAAACTTATTGTTCTCTTCAGCCCAGTCTCTCAGACGTTGGGTCAATACAGACATAAAAATTTTACTGATGCTACAGAGCAATGATATTCCTCTGTAGTTTTTTGGGTTGAGTCTATCACCACTTTTGTGTATGGGGACTATAACAGATTTACACCAGCACTGTGGAAAGTATTGTCTTTCAAACAGAACATTAAAAAGCGTGACAAGAAATGGTAGTATATGAGGGCCTGCCAACTTTAGATAATCCCCAGGGATATCGTCAATCCCTGCAGCTTTTTTGTGGCTTATTTTTGCTAGTGCCTGCCTTACCTCCTCATTTTTAATAGGCGCATCTAGTCTATCATCTTGGATAACAGGACCATCGCTGTTATGATGAATTGAGCTCCTCTCCTGATTAAAAAGATCCTGGAAGTATTGTTTCCACTCTTTGAGGTCTATTGGAAGGTTTGGGGCTCTTCTATTTTGGGCTTGCTTTAATATGGGCCAGAAAGTTGCTGAATTCTTTACGTTTTTAATGAGAGCCTGGCAGGTGGTCTTCAAATAGTTTTCTTTCTTGTCCCGGATAAGGTTTTTGTAGCTATTTCTTAGTTTGACAAATTGCTCCCTGTCTAATCTTAATCCAGTCTTCTTGGCCTGTGAAAGCGCGTGAAGCTTCTTACGTTTCGCCTGTCGACATTCCAAGTCAAACCACTTGGAGTGAGTCCTCACCTTCTGAACACCTTGTTTAACTGTGCGCTTCATACATTGAGCATTGGATAAGAGCGCATGAACAAAACAGTTAAGGGCCATCTCAACATCAGTGTTTAAAATCTCTGAAGCTTGGTCGAGGCAAGCACTGAATTCAGGAGTATTTAGGTTTTGCATAACTTCCTGTGCTTTGTTGTCCTCCCATACAAACTTGCTTATTTTTTCTGTGGAAAATGAAGATCTGACACGAGGGTTAGTATCTACACCAACACTTAGTTCTAGTGGCAGATGAGTAGATAGAATATTATCTCCCACTTTTAAATTGACCTTCAGGGTCGGGCAGTTTCTATACACTAATCCATAATCTACCACACTGTCGCCGTGTTCGGAGATGAACGTCATGCTGCCCATTTTGTCGCCTTTTGTGCTTCCATTTAAAATATAAAGGTGATATACCTTACACAAATTAATTAAAATTCTACCAAACTGGTTGGTGCACTGATCTTGGGAGTTACGCTGGGCAGTGCTTCCAGGACAATGACAGTCATCAGAATCCCACCCTATGTTTTCTTCCTCATCTTCCTGATCGACATGGAGGTTCCCGACGCCAGTCCTGGCGTTAAAGTCACCGCATATCAATATTGTTGCACTAGGATGTTCCTCCTGTAATCTGGATAATTCCTCCTCTAAAAGCACCATATTGCATTTGATGCTCTTGTTAGTGTAATACGGAGAGTCAGTTGGTGGAACATACATACAGATGACTATGAAGTCCGTTGTAAAATAGTTCTGTATTCTTGTTATTAGAAAGCTGTCATGTGCGCATCTAATTTCAGATACTCGATGGCCTAGAGTTCTTTTCACCAACATAACGGCTCCACCAGATCGTCGCCCAAAGTGCGACAGTTTCACTGCTGGAGCATGGAAAACTAAGTAATCTTCACAAAAAGAGCTAAAATCATAATTTGGATAGGTAAATGTCTCTAGAAGACAGCAAACATCAAAAGACACAATGTAGTCCCAAAAGCCAGGTTCGCCGAGCCTTGAGGTCAGTCCTTCTACATTCCAGCACACTAGACTTATGTGTGGAGACTGATCAGTGCAAAACAGATTAGAAACATTTGATTTTCCACAGTATTGCAGTAAATCGTGATTTGTCGTGATGGGTCGTCGGCTGGACCGTCAGGTTGAATTTTGTAGATCCGCTGTGCCGGTGTACGTGTGTTCCTCGGTGTTTTGTCGAAGTCTACCCTGCCACACACCACCAGGTCTCTGCTGCACCGCCTCAGAAGTCTCACCGTGACCGTCTTGAGCAGGTAGTCCACCGGATGAGGCTTCCTGCACGCTCCCGCTTTGTATGTCTAGCTCATTGTCATTTTGGGCTCTTTCTCCACACATATCTGCTCCTCTCTCCAACATCGGTTGATATGTCGTGTCCGCTTTATCTCTTCTGAACCATTCGAGCAAAGAGCTCTGCGACTGCGATCGCCGCTGTCTTGCTTTTCTCTTGCGTGTGGCTTTGGTCTGCGACTTAGCTTGCGTAGGTCTCAAGTTGTCTTGCTGAGTGTGTGTTTGAGCAGAGTTAGCTGGTGGTGGCGTTAGCCTGTCATTGATCTCTTCCCTGTCGAACGGTGTTAGCTCCTCTCTATCGTTCGATGTTGGCTCGCCGCAAAAGTGAGAGACAGTTTCATTTGGTGTTCCACTCTCTAGTGTTGGGGAAATCTGATCACAACGTTCCCCGCACACTGCCGTTTCTTCATCACTTTGATAAAGGCACAAAGGTTCAGTGTCCCTCCATCGTTCAATTCCAGCACTGTCCCTGCAAGTTCTTAACATTTCATCGATCTGTTGAGAGGAGATATTTTCCGTCATCTGGACGGTGATGAGGTTTCCGTTGTTTCTCGATCTCCCCCAATGGCGTCTTGTTTTCGGCCCGGTCCTCCCGCTGTCACCACTTCTCCAAGACCCGAAATTCTGCATGCCTGCCCTGGGTTCTCTCTGCCAACTCGATCCCCCATTCATGACTCTTGATCCTGTCTTGATTGTACCTGTGTCGTATCGCTTGTCATCCTTTGAAGCAGGCCCGTTCTTCATGCTGTGTAGGTAACTTAGTTCTTTTCTTAGACTGTAATTCTCAGCCTGCAGCTCTAAGTTGCGTGCATTTAAATTTTCGCAATACAGCTGCCATTTTCTGTCATTTTCTCCCCAAACAGCCTGCATTTGTATATTCTGGTTGCTCATCTGTTTCGCGCTGTACTGCAAGGAGGCTACATCAGCACAGAGTGCATCAAGCCGGCTTCTGAAGTATCGTTCAACACATGCCAATCTGTTTGTCGCAAGATTGCGCAAGGGGAGTGAAAGGGAAAGAATAAAGAATCCAAAATTGTTCAATTGTCTTTGACTGGTACGTTAAGGACGGACGCTAGGCGTTATTTTTAGTAACTTGGGTCAGAGGGCACGGCCGGTTACTACCCACCTGGAAGATGGGAGGGGGTTTTCACTATGAACAGGGGGATGGATCGAATGTTCTTTTCCTAAGGTCACGGATTGAGGCCGTGGACTTTGTCCTCGCACGTGTCTGTTCGCGTGCTATGACCTCGTGATTGGAAAATTACGAGTGATTTCATTGGCTAATGAGATCGAGGACGCTGACCGTTAAGCGTTTTGGCGCCTTGGAGCTTCACTTCACCGCTTACTGTCTGAGTGAGCAGATGTGTCGTTAGCGCGCTCCGCTAATAGACACGCATGCAGGCATGCCGCCTGATGCGTGGGCTAGCACCTAGTCGCTTGGGCACCATTGCGAGGGTGACGACCGTCGTTTTCAAGAATCTGCATGAGGTATGTTGGTTAGTTGTAAATTAATTGGAATTAATTGGGAGAGGGGGAATCGCCATGATGTTGACCCGTTGAATGGGAGTTGGGCGGGAAAAAACTTATCTCTTGTTTCGCCATCGAGTTGCTCTGTGAAAAGTATGGGAAAGGGGATTGCGCCACTCTATATTAACGGGAAAAGGGTAAAAACAAATGGGGTTCTCTAAATAACGCCACGTGGGCGTGTTTTTCGTCATTTCTCGATTCTGGGTCGTGCCGCGGAATGAATGACGAGTGGATGTAGGCCGACTGTGGTTACCGTGTGTGACACATGCCTTTATTCTCTTCCAGATTCTTCAATTCTTTGATTCCAGTTCTTCTATTCCTTGTTCTTTGACTAGTTCAGTCATTGCTTGGAAGGCCTAAGGGGCTAGTTGTTTGTCAGTAATTCCATGATTATCACGTCTAAGGGAGTGATAGGAATTGGGGAGGACCAGTAGTAGTTGCTATCCTCCTAACGTATCTGTATTGTCTTCTGGGAAGCAAACGAGTACGGGATACGGGGTGTTGGACGTATGAACTTTGTGTCGCTGAGCATAAGTTGCTGTGTCAGGACTCAAGTGTTAAAATTAATAGATGCTACGGAGCAGTCTATGATTTCTCTAGTGTGCCCTGTAAGAGAAACTGTCCTCACCTATACGCGTTGACTGACGCGCGTACACGCTGGGCGTGTGGATTGCGGGAGGCTAGCGCCTATGACCGCTGATAGAGGTCAGGAATGTCAGGAGAGGTCAAGGTTAGTTGATAGACGCTCTGCCTGTAGTACATTGCCTCGCTTTCTTTTGTAATGCACCGTGTTGTGCGACTAGTGTGACTCGCCAGAGTAGTCACGGGTCTAGTGAGTAAAGCTTTTGTCTATGGGTTGGGGTAGGCAGGCTATCCCTGGGCCAAGTTGCTACCGCCATCGCCTGACATCTGCTGTTCGTCTGCTGGGGAATCCTCGAGTCGCTGGAGTGACTCGACCTACTGGGAACTACCTGCTGGAGGAACCCGGGTGCCTGGGGCTACCTATTGACGAGGGAGTGAGAGGACTGTCTCGCTCGGATTACCAGAGACGCTGCCGAGACCAGGAGGCCTGGGGTCGGAACCTCACGCGCTCCCACGACTGAGGACGCAGAGGGTTGGCTGAATCGGATTTATGTGTGTGTCTTCTTGTGCGAAGAGAGACGACTTTGGTAAGCATTGGCTTTTCTATAAATCTTTACCCGTCGAGGTCGACAGCTGAACTCTTGATGAACTGTGATCCCAGTGTTGCTGAAGTGCTTATCAGTAAGTGGTAGTCAAACCAATCTGGACAGTAAGAGAGACGCTATCCACGAAGCCTGAGCAGAAGGTCTATTGAAAGACGCTATCCCCCTACCTTGCTGCAAGAGGGTACGATTGGAGTTTTTGAACCACTGCATGTTGAACTAATTCTTGTCTAGAGAATTGAGTTGTACTGATTGTCATTTCACCCTTCTTTCTGCCGTTATCGTGTTAACGGAGGGAGGACGCCTTTTTCAGTCACTGTAAGAGTGAATTCATTCACAAGCAAGGCAGCTCGCTGCCGTTGTATGCTAATTATGGCTCGGAGCCCAGGTCAATCTCAGCGGCTGCTGTGATTGGCCGAGCCCGAGCCGCTTTCCTAGAAGCCGGTAGAACCACGCCCGCTCGCCTGGAGCGAGGCAGTGTTTACGTTGGGCACGTGTGAGGTCGGAGTGTGTTATTGTTTTTGGGGTGGCCATTTTTGGGGTGGGCTTTTCTTTTAATTGTTATCATTGATTAAACTTATTATTGAAACTGACTTTACTCCTCAGTTGTCTATTTTTGTTGTTGTTTCTCCCCTTTTTATGCTATTTATAGTTGCAGAAACATGGTGACTGGGTTTTGCATGAAAACCCGTGGATAGTAGTCTATAATAGTCAGTAGTGAAAGATTATTTATATTGACACACCACAAACTACGTCACACTGTTCGTCACGTCATCGTTAGAGTTCATAAGCATTTCTGGTCTCATCCAGTCTGGGCTTCCCTGCTGATACTGTACTGCATGTCTATTTGGGACTAGATTTACGGTTTCCGACAGTAATCCATTGCAGTGCATAGGCCCGGGATTAGCATGTATATCGCCTGCAAGCATCAGCCGAGACGAGAGATCGTGTAGGTTAACAGCTGGAGAACGAGGCTTCAAAACGCACATCAGCAGTAGTGCCAAGTAGAAGATCAGTCCTATCACACCAACCTTAGAGCCAATGAGGGGAAAATACAAACCGAGTCGAGAGTCATCATGTTGCCCTTGCTCTGTGATCAAAGGAGGCTTCCACTCATCGCTCCTGCGCGCGCTGCTCGGGCTTTTCGTTTTAGGTCTACCATCCCACGCACGGGCGTAGTGCACGCCTATACGATGCCTAAAAAGGTCAAGATCAATTCCCATTTAGAAACCTACGATGAGTGGCAAGACCGATGAAAAAATGTAGAGAGTTCACCTACGGTTATACAGGCGTTACTCGTCTGAGGGAACCTGTAGTTGCCAGGCGCAGCCGGGCATTATCCAAAAAAACAGAACACACAACGTAGAAGCACCCGAGTCAAGTTCTCCAGACCTAGTTTAGACACCATGGGTCATACAGATAGTTAAGCTCGAGGAAGACATTTGTATTTGCAATTCAGCCTTTAAAAAGTGCGAGTGTTGCCGGTTTAAAACACAACTTGAGCAGTTTTAGTCTCCGTGAATAGATGCTGACACAATGGGGTCAGGCAAAACAGCGGGTATCAACAGCATGAGCATCGTTCAGGCAGCATGAATCACAAAGTCAATACCAGTAAATGGCATCAAACGTTGTTTCAAGATAGATGTTATAAGCAAAATTTGACAACACACTAGTCAAACACACGCACAGCTGGTGATGTATTCATAATGGCATACATATTCGTCACACTGTAGCACCAACAGGCCTCGCTTGCAGTGTTTGAGAGCATAGCTCTTTCATCAAGAGCCAAAGAAATAGATTCGGTCTACATACTTTTTGTACTTACAGTTTATGACAGGTTACGTTAAGCGGTGTTGATGCGCACTTGTTG
>JAWQFJ010002216.1:0-10000 GCA_034096865.1 Theodoxus fluviatilis | reverse complement strand
GGTCAGACATAAGGACAATAGGACAGACAGAAGGACAGTGGGACAGACAGAAGGACAGTGGGACAGACATAAGGACAATGGGACAGACAGAAGGACAGTGGGACAGACAGAAGGACAGTGGGACAGACAGAAGGACAGTGGGTCAGACATAAGGACAATGGGACAGACAGAAGGACAGTGGGACAGACAGAAGGACAGTGGAACAGACAGAAGGACAATAGGACAGACAGAAGGACAGTGGGACAGACAGAAGGACAGTGGGATAGACATAAGGACAATGGGACAGACAGAAGGACAGTGGGACAGACAGAAGGACAATAGGACAGACAGAAGGACAGTGGGACAGACAGAAGGACAGTGGGACAGACAGAAGGACAGTGGGACAGACATGAGGCTCCCTGGCTGACAGGGATACTCATGACTCCAGCCAGCCAACCTTTCCCAACTGCGCGAGACTGCTAGATTTTCAGTCAGCATTTGCGATGTGTTTTTCCCTGTCTGCATTCAGCTCCTTTGACCTCTCCCTTGCCCACTCGCACTGCACGCCCTGGTTGCTAGTGAGGAACTCAGGTCTGCCTGAGTTTGGTGACATTTCAACATTTTCCTTTTAGAGAAGCTGGCTTGTTATCCCTTCAGATAGTTTTCACTGTTGGCTTTCTTTCCTCCCTTGCTTGCTCCATTGTATGAAAAAAGCGGCTTTAGCATTGGTCAATAACGACGTGTCCACACTTTTGCAGGCGCTGCCACCGGTTTCATCTCCAATCCAGGTGAGTAAAAATACGTGATTTTAAAAATCTCGGGTGGTTCTCATTTTGGAACGGGGCACGCCGTACCTCCAGCACGGGTTTCGCGCTCTCTGCCTTCACTGACCGGAATTGGCGAATACTTGACGCCGCTGGCACTGCTTTCACTCCAGCACTTGGAGCTGGCTCGATGCAACTCACTTTCTGTGTTGGGTGCACGCAGTCAGGCGTTTGGTGCGCACTCGTTGAAGCTGTGTGTCTATTTTGGATGCGTGCTCGCGCGCACGCACACACACACACACACCTCTGTAGTTCGGTGCAGTGTGATCTGTTAAACGCAAGATTGCAATCGCCAGACTTCTCATCCTCAGGGAAGACGAGGGATGGGGTGGAGTCCCTGTGCTTGCCACAGCTCTCGTGAGAGTGCAGCTGACCTGAGCTCTCTCTCCCCAGGTTGCCAGCAGTGCGCGGTGGGGCGGGACATGTTCCTCCCCAGCTGGGACATCTGCCAGTCCGGACGTTTCTACGTGTGCCGGGGCGGACAGCGCTACCAGGGCAGCTGCCCCTCGGGCTTCGCCAACTACAACTCGGTGCTGGGCGCCTGCTCTGACCGCCCCGACTCCCTCAGCCTGTGCACCTTCAACCTGACGTCGGCCACCTCCCCGCGCCTCGTCATGGGCAGCCCCCAGCTCGTCAAGATCCTGCCCATCTGGAAGGAGCTGGTCAAGCTGCTCTAGCCCGGCCTCGGTCGCGTGACGAGCCGCAGTGAGTTGGCGTGTTGACGGAATAAAGTTTTGTTCAGGCTGCCCTGCTGTCTTTCGCTCTGTCAGCTCCCAGCCTCTAGGGGCTCCAGCTTTATAAACGAGCTTTGTATTTTTTGCGTAGCTTTTTGAGAAAAAAAAGTTGCCAAAGCATGCATCTTCACTAAGAAGTGAGTCACTGGTCTCCACGTAGGAACACTGCAGTGAACACATTCAACGCCCAATCGCTAGTTTCCTGCAGGCTGCGTGACGGGGCCTGCAATGCTGCAGCACGGTGCCCTACGTGACGGGGCCTGCATTGCTGCAGCACGGTGCCCTACGTGACGGGGCCTGAATGCTGCAGCACGGTGCCCTACGTGACGGGGCCTGCACTGCTGCAGCCATTCTGAACACAGAGATGTAGTATCTCTGACACAGGTTGGTCACGTGACTTCGAATCCACATTCCAATGATTCTACCAATCAAAATTCAACATGATCAGAAGACCATTGAGAGTAAAAAGAGGCGATTCTATTTCACTCCAATTATTTATCCCGATAGATAAACACAAATTTGGTGTTCTAATAAAACTAATCTATGAGATTTTCAGGAAATCATTTGAGAACTACTTTTAGCGCGAACGTGTCTATAAGGTTGCAAACTGCCTTGAGCACGTGCGATTGTGTATATACAGTAGTCGCCGCTTATTAAAAACACATTGGGACCGAACAAAAGTGTTTTTAATAAGCGGCGTTTTTATTAACCGGCACTTCCCGCTTCACCAAGCCGTTGCGTTTCTTCCACCTGTTAAACCACCCATCTGTAGCTTTGAATTCGGAGCGACCAAGCTGGGAAGCAATCTGTTCCGCCTTCTGACACAGGATTGGGCCGTTTACAGGTGTGTTGCGCTCTTGGATAGAGTCGAACCACCGCTTTAAGCCATCTTCTGTCTCTTTATCCTTCCCGCAGCGCCGACGCTTCCTTTGGCCTTGACTGGAGCCCTCTGCGATATCAGCCCTAAGTTCATCTTCTTTTTTCAGTGTCTGGCACAGAAATGATGCCGACACACCCAAAATGTCAGCACCCTTCCTCAAACTTTTAGAATTTAGCTCTCGGTAGCGATCAAGCAAGTCCACTTTGTCTTTGGGTGTCATTTCTGTTCTTTTTCTTTTCTTTGGAGCTGAAGTTAAAGCCATTTTCTGATTCACTGCTTATCCAGCGAGACTAGACAGTGTTGAATTGACATCTGACGGTTTGCTGACAAGGTACGTGTAATCACTGTTCACACAAACGCTGAAGCGTCTTTAGTTGTCATCTAACGGTTTGCTGACAAGAATTCACAACCAGACATCGACTCTGACCCTCCGAACTCGCTCAATGAAGTATAAATATTGCTGTTGTATTCAAAGTCCTTATAATTAGTAGAGTTCACAATATTACACTCTTGTGATTCGAATTTTACCGCATACAAGTTTTACATTCATGGGAAATCGATGTTTAGAAAATGAACTGACGGAAAAATGGCTGCCAGTATGGAGTGTATCACAACAAGCGGAGGAATACACTCACGATGTGATATGGCATTCAGCGTGGCTGTTCAGAACGGTGGTATGCATGTTATGGAAGAATTTAGGCTATCACGTGACCAACCTGTTGCTGAGACTATATTCACTAGTCTCAGCCACGCTGAATGTGCTGCAGCACGGTGCCCTACGTGACGGGGCCTGAATGCTGCAGCACGGTGCCCTACGTGACGGGGCCTGAATGCTGCAGCACGGTGCCCTACGTGACGGGGCCTGAATGCTGCAGCACGGTGCCCTACGTGACGGGGCCTGCAATGCTGCAGCACGGTGCCCTACGTGACGGGCCTGCACTGCTGCAGCACGGTGCCCTACGTGACGGGCCTGAATGCTGCAGCACGGTGCCCTACGTGACGGGCCTGAATGCTGCAGCACGGTGCCCTACGTGACGGGCCTGAATGCTGCAGCACGGTGCCCTACGTGACGGGGCCTGAATGCTGCAGCACGGTGCCCTACGTGACGGGCCTGCACTGCTGCAGCACGGTGCCCTACGTGACGGGCCTGCAATGCTGCAGCACGGTGCCCTACGTGACGGGCCTGCATGCTGCAGCACGGTGCCCTACGTGACGGGCCTGCACTGCTGCAGCACGGTGCCCTACGTGACGGGGCCTGAATGCTGCAGCACGGTGCCCTACGTGACGGGCCTGAATGCTGCAGCACGGTGCCCTACGTGACGGGGCCTGAATGCTGCAGCACGGTGCCCTACGTGACGGGCCTGCATTGCTGCAGCACGGTGCCCTACGTGACGGGCCTGCACTGCTGCAGCACGGTGCCCTACGTGACGGGGCCTGAATGCTGCAGCACGGTGCCCTACGTGACGGGCCTGAATGCTGCAGCACGGTGCCCTACGTGACGGGCCTGAATGCTGCAGCACGGTGCCCTACGTGACGGGCCTGAATGCTGCAGCACGGTGCCCTACGTGACGGGGCCTGAATGCTGCAGCACGGTGCCCTACGTGACGGGCCTGCATTGCTGCAGCACGGTGCCCTACGTGACGGGGCCTGAATGCTGCAGCACGGTGCCCTACGTGACGGGGCCTGAATGCTGCAGCACGGTGCCCTACGTGACGGGCCTGAATGCTGCAGCACGGTGCCCTACGTGACGGGGCCTGAATGCTGCAGCACGGTGCCCTACGTGACGGGGCCTGAATGCTGCAGCACGGTGCCCTACGTGACGGGGCCTGCACTGCTGCAGCACGGTGCCCTACGTGACGGGGCCTGAATGCTGCAGCACGGTGCCCTACGTGACGGGCCTGCACTGCTGCAGCACGGTGCCCTACGTGACGGGGCCTGAATGCTGCAGCACGGTGCCCTACGTGACGGGCCTGCAATGCTGCAGCACGGTGCCCTACGTGACGGGCCTGCATGCTGCAGCACGGTGCCCTACGTGACGGGCCTGCAATGCTGCAGCACGGTGCCCTACGTGACGGGGCCTGAATGCTGCAGCACGGTGCCCTACGTGACGGGGCCTGAATGCTGCAGCACGGTGCCCTACGTGACGGGGCCTGAATGCTGCAGCACGGTGCCCTACGTGACGGGCCTGCATGCTGCAGCACGGTGCCCTACGTGACGGGGCCTGCACTGCTGCAGCACGGTGCCCTACGTGACGGGGCCTGCACTGCTGCAGCACGGTGCCCTACGTGACGGGCCTGCAATGCTGCAGCACGGTGCCCTACGTGACGGGCCTGCATTGCTGCAGCACGGTGCCCTACGTGACGGGGCCTGCACTGCTGCAGCACGGTGCCCTACGTGACGGGGCCTGAATGCTGCAGCACGGTGCCCTACGTGACGGGGCCTGAATGCTGCAGCACGGTGCCCTACGTGACGGGCCTGCAATGCTGCAGCACGGTGCCCTACGTGACGGGGCCTGAATGCTGCAGCACGGTGCCCTACGTGACGGGGCCTGAATGCTGCAGCACGGTGCCCTACGTGACGGGCCTGCACTGCTGCAGCACGGTGCCCTACGTGACGGGGCCTGAATGCTGCAGCACGGTGCCCTACGTGACGGGGCCTGAATGCTGCAGCACGGTGCCCTACGTGACGGGGCCTGAATGCTGCAGCACGGTGCCCTACGTGACGGGGCCTGAATGCTGCAGCACGGTGCCCTACGTGACGGGGCCTGAATGCTGCAGCACGGTGCCCTACGTGACGGGGCCTGAATGCTGCAGCACGGTGCCCTACGTGACGGGGCCTGAATGCTGCAGCACGGTGCCCTACGTGACGGGGCCTGAATGCTGCAGCACGGTGCCCTACGTGACGGGCCTGCACTGCTGCAGCACGGTGCCCTACGTGACGGGGCCTGAATGCTGCAGCACGGTGCCCTACGTGACGGGGCCTGAATGCTGCAGCACGGTGCCCTACGTGACGGGGCCTGAATGCTGCAGCACGGTGCCCTACGTGACGGGGCCTGCACTGCTGCAGCACGGTGCCCTACGTGACGGGGCCTGAATGCTGCAGCACGGTGCCCTACGTGACGGGGCCTGAATGCTGCAGCACGGTGCCCTACGTGACGGGGCCTGAATGCTGCAGCACGGTGCCCTACGTGACGGGGCCTGCACTGCTGCAGCACGGTGCCCTACGTGACGGGGCCTGAATGCTGCAGCACGGTGCCCTACGTGACGGGGCCTGAATGCTGCAGCACGGTGCCCTACGTGACGGGGCCTGAATGCTGCAGCACGGTGCCCTACGTGACGGGGCCTGAATGCTGCAGCACGGTGCCCTACGTGACGGGGCCTGAATGCTGCAGCACGGTGCCCTACGTGACGGGGCCTGAATGCTGCAGCACGGTGCCCTACGTGACGGGGCCTGAATGCTGCAGCACGGTGCCCTACGTGACGGGGCCTGCACTGCTGCAGCACGGTGCCCTACGTGACGGGGCCTGAATGCTGCAGCACGGTGCCCTACGTGACGGGGCCTGAATGCTGCAGCACGGTGCCCTACGTGACGGGGCCTGAATGCTGCAGCACGGTGCCCTACGTGACTGGGCCTGAATGCTGCAGCACGGTGCCCTACGTGACTGGGCCTGAATGCTGCAGCACGGTGCCCTACGTGACTGGGCCTGAATGCTGCAGCACGGTGCCCTACGTGACTGGGCCTGAATGCTGCAGCACGGTGCCCTACGTGACTGGGCCTGAATGCTGCAGCACGGTGCCCTACGTGACGGGGCCTGAATGCTGCAGCACGGTGCCCTACGTGACGGGGCCTGCATGCTGCAGCACGGTGCCCTACGTGACGGGGCCTGAATGCTGCAGCACGGTGCCCTACGTGACGGGGCCTGAATGCTGCAGCACGGTGCCCTACGTGACGGGGCCTGAATGCTGCAGCACGGTGCCCTACGTGACGGGGCCTGAATGCTGCAGCACGGTGCCCTACGTGACGGGGCCTGAATGCTGCAGCACGGTGCCCTACGTGACGGGGCCTGAATGCTGCAGCACGGTGCCCTACGTGACGGGGCCTGAATGCTGCAGCACGGTGCCCTACGTGACGGGGCCTGAATGCTGCAGCACGGTGCCCTACGTGACGGGGCCTGAATGCTGCAGCACGGTGCCCTACGTGACGGGGCCTGAATGCTGCAGCACGGTGCCCTACGTGACGGGGCCTGAATGCTGCAGCACGGTGCCCTACGTGACGGGGCCTGAATGCTGCAGCACGGTGCCCTACGTGACGGGGCCTGAATGCTGCAGCACGGTGCCCTACGTGACGGGGCCTGAATGCTGCAGCACGGTGCCCTACGTGACGGGGCCTGCACTGCTGCAGCACGGTGCCCTACGTGACGGGGCCTGAATGCTGCAGCACGGTGCCCTACGTGACGGGGCCTGAATGCTGCAGCACGGTGCCCTACGTGACGGGGCCTGAATGCTGCAGCACGGTGCCCTACGTGACGGGGCCTGAATGCTGCAGCACGGTGCCCTACGTGACGGGGCCTGAATGCTGCAGCACGGTGCCCTACGTGACGGGGCCTGAATGCTGCAGCACGGTGCCCTACGTGACGGGGCCTGAATGCTGCAGCACGGTGCCCTACGTGACGGGGCCTGAATGCTGCAGCACGGTGCCCTACGTGACGGGGCCTGAATGCTGCAGCACGGTGCCCTACGTGACGGGGCCTGAATGCTGCAGCACGGTGCCCTACGTGACGGGGCCTGAATGCTGCAGCACGGTGCCCTACGTGACGGGGCCTGAATGCTGCAGCACGGTGCCCTACGTGACGGGGCCTGAATGCTGCAGCACGGTGCCCTACGTGACGGGGCCTGAATGCTGCAGCACGGTGCCCTACGTGACGGGGCCTGAATGCTGCAGCACGGTGCCCTACGTGACGGGGCCTGAATGCTGCAGCACGGTGCCCTACGTGACGGGCCTGAATGCTGCAGCACGGTGCCCTACGTGACGGGGCCTGAATGCTGCAGCACGGTGCCCTACGTGACGGGGCCTGAATGCTGCAGCACGGTGCCCTACGTGACGGGCCTGAATGCTGCAGCACGGTGCCCTACGTGACGGGGCCTGAATGCTGCAGCACGGTGCCCTACGTGACGGGCCGTGAATGCTGCAGCACGGTGCCCTACGTGACGGGCCTGAATGCTGCAGCACGGTGCCCTACGTGACGGGGCCTGAATGCTGCAGCACGGTGCCCTACGTGACGGGGCCTGAATGCTGCAGCACGGTGCCCTACGTGACGGGGCCTGAATGCTGCAGCACGGTGCCCTACGTGACGGGGCCTGAATGCTGCAGCACGGTGCCCTACGTGACGGGGCCTGCACTGCTGCAGCACGGTGCCCTACGTGACGGGGCCTGAATGCTGCAGCACGGTGCCCTACGTGACGGGCCTGAATGCTGCAGCACGGTGCCCTACGTGACGGGGCCTGAATGCTGCAGCACGGTGCCCTACGTGACGGGGCCTGAATGCTGCAGCACGGTGCCCTACGTGACGGGGCCTGAATGCTGCAGCACGGTGCCCTACGTGACGGGGCCTGAATGCTGCAGCACGGTGCCCTACGTGACGGGGCCTGAATGCTGCAGCACGGTGCCCTACGTGACGGGGCCTGAATGCTGCAGCACGGTGCCCTACGTGACGGGGCCTGAATGCTGCAGCACGGTGCCCTACGTGACGGGGCCTGCACTGCTGCAGCACGGTGCCCTACGTGACGGGGCCTGAATGCTGCAGCACGGTGCCCTACGTGACGGGGCCTGAATGCTGCAGCACGGTGCCCTACGTGACGGGGCCTGAATGCTGCAGCACGGTGCCCTACGTGACGGGGCCTGAATGCTGCAGCACGGTGCCCTACGTGACGGGGCCTGAATGCTGCAGCACGGTGCCCTACGTGACGGGGCCTGAATGCTGCAGCACGGTGCCCTACGTGACGGGCCTGAATGCTGCAGCACGGTGCCCTACGTGACGGGGCCTGAATGCTGCAGCACGGTGCCCTACGTGACGGGGCCTGAATGCTGCAGCACGGTGCCCTACGTGACGGGGCCTGAATGCTGCAGCACGGTGCCCTACGTGACGGGGCCTGCACTGCTGCAGCACGGTGCCCTACGTGACGGGGCCTGAATGCTGCAGCACGGTGCCCTACGTGACGGGGCCTGAATGCTGCAGCACGGTGCCCTACGTGACGGGGCCTGCACTGCTGCAGCACGGTGCCCTACGTGACGGGGCCTGAATGCTGCAGCACGGTGCCCTACGTGACGGGGCCTGAATGCTGCAGCACGGTGCCCTACGTGACGGGGCCTGAATGCTGCAGCACGGTGCCCTACGTGACGGGGCCTGAATGCTGCAGCACGGTGCCCTACGTGACGGGGCCTGAATGCTGCAGCACGGTGCCCTACGTGACGGGGCCTGAATGCTGCAGCACGGTGCCCTACGTGACGGGGCCTGAATGCTGCAGCACGGTGCCCTACGTGACGGGGCCTGAATGCTGCAGCACGGTGCCCTACGTGACTGGGCCTGAATGCTGCAGCACGGTGCCCTACGTGACTGGGCCTGAATGCTGCAGCACGGTGCCCTACGTGACTGGGCCTGAATGCTGCAGCACGGTGCCCTACGTGACGGGGCCTGAATGCTGCAGCACGGTGCCCTACGTGACTGGGCCTGAATGCTGCAGCACGGTGCCCTACGTGACGGGGCCTGCACTGCTGCAGCACGGTGCCCTACGTGACGGGGCCTGAATGCTGCAGCACGGTGCCCTACGTGACGGGGCCTGCACGGCTGCAGCACGGTGCCCTACGTGACGGGCCTGAATGCTGCAGCACGGTGCCCTACGTGACGGGCCTGACTGCTGCAGCACGGTGCCCTACGTGACGGGGCCTGAATGCTGCAGCACGGTGCCCTACGTGACGGGGCCTGAATGCTGCAGCACGGTGCCCTACGTGACGGGCCCTGAATGCTGCAGCACGGTGCCCTACGTGACGGGGCCTGAATGCTGCAGCACGGTGCCCTACGTGACGGGGCCTGCACTGTTGCAGCACGGTGCCGTACGTGACGGGGCCTGAATGCTGCAGCATGGTACCCTACGTGACGGGGCCTGAATGCTGCAGCACGGTGTCCTACGTGACGGGGCCTGCACTGCTGCAGCACGGTGCCCTACGTGACGGGGCCTGAATGCTGCAGCACGGTGCCCTACGTGACGGGGCCTGAATGCTGCAGCACGGTGCCCTACGTGACGGGGCCTGAATGCTGCAGCACGGTGCCCTACGTGACGGGGCCTGAATGCTGCAGCACGGTGCCCTACGTGACGGGGCCTGAATGCTGCAGCACGGTGCCCTACGTGACGGGCCTGAATGCTGCAGCACGGTGCCCTACGTGACGGGGCCTGAATGCTGCAGCACGGTGCCCTACGTGACTGGGCCTGAATGCTGCAGCACGGTGCCCTACGTGACGGGGCCTGAATGCTGCAGCACGGTGCCCTACGTGACTGGGCCTGAATGCTGCAGCACGGTGCCCTACG
>JAWQFJ010002215.1:1883-15956 GCA_034096865.1 Theodoxus fluviatilis | reverse complement strand
ATGTTGACCTTGCAATCTCCATCCTACCCCCAATAAATTGTCTCACGCTTAGGTGATACCATTCTAGTAAACTAGAGATTTCGCCTACCGGCAAAATTATCTCTAGCCCAGTTGACATCACATGATGGAAGTTTTTCGCCAATTTATGCAAATTGGGGTCACACGAGAGGCTTGTGGGATAGCCTCGTTCCGAAGACGTATTCATCCACCAACAGCATGGCTGTCCCCTCTTTACGGATGTTTTATACACAATAATGGATGATTATGCCAACATACCATTGAAAGACATGCAGTTGGGCTTTCTGAAGATGGTTTGAGAGGGAGACAAGTTTATAATTGGTACTTTACCATCTGGATATGGCAAAAGCCTGATTATTCATGTGTGCGGTAGGCTTTTAAAGAAAAAACTACACCCGCAGCAACAAGTGCAACAAAAGATCGGAATGACCGTAGTTGTGGCCCTGCTGACCATAATTCAGCGTGACCAAATCGCAGAACTGCATGAGAAAGGCGTCGACGCTATTCGACTGGACGTCAACGGTCGACTAGAACTTTCCGATGGCACTGAGAAGATAAGAGTTGTTGTTATTTATTTCTGTAATCGTTGAAGTGCTAAATCAGTATATGATTGTATCAGCAGTGCAGTGCAATGCAGCAGCCGATTGTTTTTCAATTTTTCTCATGCTTAAACCGAGATCACTGGAATTGGGCCGATCAAACATGCCTCCAGTACCATTGTTGAGTACTTCAAACAAAATTTGGATTGAACATCGCTCCGAAAGCATTCTGATGTCAATATGGTTGTGATGTCACTTACGAGTGCACGATTAAGAGTAGGTTTTGCTGTTACGTATGAGTGAATGATGAGATTATTTGTTCATCGTAAGCCAACCGAGCAATGCAATGGTCGACATCCTTTTGCTTATCATTGGCTTGTTTTGAATAGATTGGATGTGCATATTCAGCATGAATAATTAATAAATTAAATGCAAAGAGTAAGGAGGGGCAATGCTTAAAATTTGTACTTAACATCTTTAAAAAAAAATACAACCATCCCAACCAGTAATAATAACAGAAACGATAATGATAATTTCTTGAATCATAGGTTTGCAAAATGCATTTCTAGAATGAGTTTCTTTCTTCCTTGCAGGCCATGGATGCCACCACCCAGGCAGAGCTAGAGACTGGAAAGTGAAAGCTCATCTTTGCCCACTCGGAGGCCCTGCTCAACCCTGACTCGGGCTGAGCTCTTCTGAACAACAGGAGGTTATGTCAAAGCGTCGTGTCTCTTGTGTTTGGTGAATGCCATACCATTCCAACATGGTGAGAATCTAATGCAATATTGCAGACTAAATTTCTTAACATTCCATTGCACATGGATGCTGACAGGCCACAAAATAACTTCATTCAAGATGAAAATGTTTTCAGCGCAATCCGTAGAGGAAAAGGCATACATCTCTAACACTAAATGCATTTCAACTTTTTATAATACAGGCAAATGCATTCCTTATTCGTGTATTTGTTTATTTCTTCTTGGAAGACATTTCACTGAAGCACATACATTTCACTGACAGCTTTCAAAACTACAATAAATTTCGAAGAAATACAAATCATGCAACTTTTTAATTTACTAAAGAAAACAGAAGCCTGCACTCATCAGTACAGTTCAAATAAGCTAAAGTGATTGACCAGTATTGACATCCCCTTTCCTTACATATCATGTTTGCATTTATTTCAGTATCAATATTGCAAAATGACAAGCTGGCCATTTTTCTCGCAGACAGACAATGTAAAAAGTCTTATTTATGATATCCAATGTAAGCTTCAGTCCTTTAACCAAAGATAACTGTGCACATCACTCTCCCCATTTCAGGTTCTACACGGTTCCTCAATCTAACTTAGCCTAGTACTCTGTCTATTTATCTGCTGCCTTTCTGCCTGCCCTGATGCTTAGTGTAATTGACATGAGCACCACCATCATATTCAGCACATGCTCTAAAACATTGAGAAGTTATTCAAATTATTTCCAACATGCTACAGGAAATATCTCATTCACCACATACGTTATTTAGGGCTGGGGTTTCAAGGGACTGCATACCCATGTATTCATTTTGAGTATGTGAACCTCATTCTCTGCTATCCTACCCCCAGCATTCACATAGGCCCTGTGGAGGATGTTTTCGAAAAACATCAGGGTGCCCATCACACTGCCAGAGCCTGGTTTCCAGAGCATCTTGTATGGTTTCTGAAACAAAACAAAACAAAACGCATATGAATTTTCCAAAATACCTACTGTTTTCTTATAGTATAATTTTGGTAACAAATGCTCATCCATAATGACTGATATATCATGATTATGTGATTGTGAATGAAAAACATGGCTAAGGTTGGACAACCAGGATTTTGTTTAGCAAATGCTGAAAAGAGATGGGGTTCAGATCCTCAGAAACTCGTACATTTGTCAAATGTTGTATGGTTTCTGACAATCTATAACCTGGGATGGATGTAGGGAGCTTCACGATGCATCGGCCTTTACATGCTGTGTGAGGCCATTTACTACGACAAACCATGAAAGTTGGTTAGAACTACAGCATATCAAGGCACGATTTCCCTAGTTATTCGCTTCTCACCAAAACTGTGGAGAGAAGCAATGGATGCGTTATTGTCCCCAACCCAAAGGGGGTCCGTGCTTGAGAAACAAGACTACAGTGCTGAGTTATGTTATGAGCGCACTAAGTCACATTTTCCCTAGTTCTACGTAACTGTATACATTTCAATATTTTTATCTAGAAGCTTTGTGTATTATTTTCGTCTGGAATATTCTACAGTAAAATAAATCAATAAATCAACAAATCAATAAACCAATTAACGAATAAATCAATAAACTCCTGGTTAAAAATCTTACTTGGTACATAATTTTTGTTTTTGCATACACGGTCACAAAAGTGCGAGAACTTCAAAATGAGAGGCGGCTCGTGAACTAGAAATTCAGACAGTGTCACATGTGGTGTTTGTGAAGAGCTGTTCCACAATATGATTTGTGTAACAATACGATAATGTTACAAGTAAGCAGCCAGCCACAAAAATGCAAAACCGGGCTTTGTGTCTTTTATGGACGAGTTTTCGCATACATTGCTCACTAATGATACAAAAAATGGAAGACTGGGGTCAGAGGGGCGCGGGTGGGTGCTGACAATCTAGCTGTTCCACAAACTGAGGGGAGCGGTTCACTAGCCGAGGGTCACACTAAGGTAACGAGTGACTGACAGGGCAGCGACTGACAGGGCAGCTGCGACAACAATCAGACCACAGCTTACACAAAAGGATGGGGAAGGGTTTTTTGGAGAGAGGTCTGACAGACGGAGAGATCTGACATACAGGATAGGGGGTTGTGAAGAGACAGCAGCGGGGATAACTGAATAGAGGATGAGCACAGTAGATGTACAAGAATGTTCCAGACACGGTGTCCTCACAAGCTTACGGCTCTAAGAGACATGCACTTTAGCACTAACTAAACAAATCTACGCAACCACAAAAACATTCACAGCATAAACATGTCTGTGTTCTTCGTATGTTTGACGCACAGGTGCTATCTGCACCACAGTATACCGCAGAGGTATGGGACCTGCAAAGACATGACATTATTAAGAAAAGCACACCTCTTTGTATGTAATATATTCTTAACTCTTGACAGTAATAGACCCAGTTGCATGGTATATGGAGATCTAGGAACATACCCACGTTTGATCAATTCTACTATTAAAGCTATCAAATATTGGTTACAGCTCGTCAATAAACCAGAGAAGAGGCTCCAAAACAGGCTTATCGCATGCTCGCAAATATGGCGTATCCTACACTTAACTGGACCAAAAAGATTGAAAGTCGACGATGAGATTAGCGTTTGGTTGGTTTGGGAATTGTAAATCGAAAGGGATACAATAATCATTGGAAGCATAAGGTTCTAGGCAAAATTGAAGAGCCATTCATCAACGGTCAATTTTTCTGTATAATACGCGTGGACTTGTGGTATCGTTGTCGACTACCACGTTGATCACTTGGAGGAATTTTCCTCTCTCTCTCTCTCTCTCTCTCTCTCTCTCTCTCTCTCCTTCTGTCTCTTTCTTTATCTGTGTGTGTGTCTCTGAATGCCTCTCCCTCTCTCTCTCTCTCTCTCTCTCTCTCTCTCTCTCTCCCTCCTCTCTCTCTCTCTCTCTCTCTCTCGCTCTATTTCTCTTTCTCTCGCCCTCTCTCTCTCTCTCACTCTCTCGCCAATTTTTTCTCTCTCTCTCTCTCTCTCTCTCTCTCTCTCTCTCTCTCTCTCTCTCTCTCTGGTAATTTAGTGTCTTCTCGGGTCTTTTCGGGTGTCTTTTCGGGTCTTCTCGGGTCTTTTCGGGTTCTCTCGGGTAATTTAGTGTCATCTCGGGTCTTTTCGGGTCTTTTCGGGTGTCTTTTCGGGTCTTCTCGGGTAATTTAGTGTCTTCTCGGGTCTTTTCGGTTGTCTTTTCGGGTCTTCTTGGGTCTTTTCGGGTCTTTTCGGGTGCCTTTTCGGGTCTTTTCGATAAAAATCACTGCCAGTGCTTTATATCGAAAAGACCCGAAAAGACCCTTAAAAGACCCAATAAGACACCCGAAAAGACCCGAAAATACGGTCTTTTCGGGTCTTTTCGGGTCGTTTTGGGTCTTTTCGGGTGTCATTTTGGGTCTTTTCGGGTCTTTTCGGGTGTCTTTTCGGGTCTTTTCGGGTCTTTTCGATAAAAATCACTGCCTGGGTCTTTTCGGGTGTCTTTTCGGGTCTGTTCGGGTCTTTTCGGGTCTTTTCGGGTCTTTTGGGGTCTTTTGGGGTCTTTTGGGGTGTCTTTTCGGGTGTTTTGTGGTCTTTTGGAGTCTTTTCGGGTCTTTTCAGGTCTTTTCGATAAAATCACTGGCCTCCTTTTGGGTCTTTTGGGGTCTTTTCGGGGGTCTTTTCGGGTCTTTTCGGGTCTTTTCGGGTCTTTTCGGGTGTCTTTTCGGGTCTTTTCGAGTGTCCTTTCGGGTCTTTTCGGGTCTTTTCGGGTCTTTCCGGGTCGTTTCGGGTGTATTGTTGGGTATTTTCGAGTCTTCGGGTCTTTTCGGATGTCTTTTGGGGTCTTTTCGGGTCTTTTCAGGTTTTTTCGATAACAATCACTGCCCTCTTTTCGGGTCTTTTGGGGTGTTTTCGGGTGTCTTTTCTGATCTTTTCTGGTCTTTTCTGGTCTTTTTTGGACTTTTCGGGTCTTTTGGGGTCTTTTCGTGTGTCATTTCGTGTCTTTTCGTGTCTTTTCGGTTGTCTCTTCGGGTATTTTCGGGTCTTTTCGGGTCTTTTCGGGTCTTTTCGATAAAAATCAGTACCTGTCTGTACTGGAGTAGGGATGGATTTATGGAGCTTCACGACACATCGGCCTCTACATGCTGTGTGAGGTCACTGACTACGACAAACCATGAGAGTTGGTTCGAACTACAGCATGTCAAGGCGCGGTTTCCATAGTTATTCGCCTCTCACCAAAACTGTGGAGAGAAGCAATGGATGAGTTCTTGTCCCCAACCTACAGTGGGTACGTGCTAGAGAAACAAGGCTACAGTGCTGAGTTAAGTTATGAGCGCACTAAGTCACATTTTCCCTAGTTCTACGTAACTGTATACATTTCAAGATTTTTATCTAGAAGCTTTGTGTATTTTTTTCGTCTGGAATATTCTAAAGTAAAATAAATCAATAAATCCATAAACCAATTAACGAATAAATCAATAAACTCCTGGTTAAAAATCTTACTTGGTACATAATTCTTGTTTTTGCATACACGGTCACAAAAGTGCGAGAGATTCAAAATGAGAGGCGGCTCGTGAACTAGAAATTCAGACAGTGTCACATGTGGTGTTTGTGAAGAGCTGTTCCACAATATGATTTGTGTAACAATACGATAATGTTACAAGTAAGCAGCCAACCACAAAAATGCAAAACCGGGTTTTGTGTCTTTTATGGAAGAGTTTTCGCATCAGTTGTTCACTAATGAACACAGTTAATAGCAATAGAGTGAAATGGCAGAAGGCCGAAATCACTCTGTTTCTCTATCTCTCTCTCTCTCTCTGTCACTCTGTCTCTTTCTCTCTCTCTCTCACTCTGTCTCTCTCTCTGTCTCTCCCTGTCTCCGTCTCTCTGTCTCTCTCTCTGTCTCTCCCCCCCTCTCTCTCTCTGTCTCTCTCTCCCTGTCTATCTCTCTGTCTATCTCAGTTTGTCTTTCTCAATCTGTCTCTCTCTGTGTCTCTCTCAGTCTGTCTGTCCCTGTCTCCCTTTGTATCTCTGTCTTTCGGTCTCTCTGTCTCGGTCTCTTTCTCTCTCTCTCTCTCTCTCTCTCTCTCTCCATCCGGAAATGCATTTCTTCTTTTATTTTCCTGCTTTAGACGACTTAAGAGCACGCCTTTTTTTGCTATCTTTAAGCCTGATAATAGTGATCCATTCAAACTTCTTATGTCCAACAAACAAACGAAAGTAATTAGACTAGTGAGCACATATCTCTACAAAGCATTTAAACAAAGAGATGAAGCTCTGGAGTCTGCAGAGTATTGCAACTTATTTGTTTGACAATTTTCTCTGATTAATTCACTTTTGTTATTGTTTAAAGTATTGTACCACTTGAATAGGGCCGGTGGCCTGATAAAAAATATTCGTTCGTTCGTTCATTCGTTCGTTCTCCCTCTCCCATTTCTCTCTATCTCTGTCCCCCCTCCTCTCTCTCTCTGTCTCTTTCTCTTCTCTCTCTTTGTCTCTTTCTCTTCTCTCTCTCTCTCTCTCTCTCTCTCTCTCTCTCTCTGTCTCTGCCTCTCTCTCTCTCTCTCTCTCTCTCTCTCTCTCTCTCTCTCTCTGTCTCTGCCTCTCTCTCTCATATCGAAGATGCTTCTACAAGTAGGGGTGCATTTTCTGGCATCTGAGGAGGCAGGCTGGGAACACCTGCTGAAACTGAGTGCCGTGCATCCAAGGAGGCTCCGGCTGCAGCCTGACGGTCAAGCCACGGCCCACGCAGACTTAAAACCACGAATACAACCAATCCCTCTTTATCCAGGTAAGTCCAGACAAGAGACTGCCCTAGGTGACATTGTTTGTTGGAGCAATTAAGGTTTCGCTGCCAGACTAAGTGAAACTGGATTTGGGGACTATATTTCATCGTTTTATGTTTGTTTCTTTCTCGAAACATTTACTGCAGGATGGATTGGGTTCTGTGGATTTCTCGATGCTTACAATGCATTCCCCTCGCCGGCTCTGAAGCTTACTAGAACACGACGACGTTCCGGCGGAGTAGTCGCACTTGTCAAAAACGCCATATTTTATCAGGTGTCAGATATATCGTGTGACCCTGACTTGACGATCGTTTTGAGAATTACAGAGCCTTCTCGTTCTAGCCTCATAATGGTGTGTGTCTACATCCCTCCCATTGATTCGTCGTATCATGCTGGAAAAGAAACAAAGTGCAATATATTTATTTTGGAATATAGTATCACAGTGATAACAAACATATTTTAATTCTGTAGTTTTAGTATGCGGCGACTTAAATGCGAGAACTTGTACTTAGAATATTCATGGAAGGAACGAAAACGAGGATATGTATGTACAGGATTTTGAAGAATCCTTAGACCGTTGTCCATGTTTTGAGCTTGTACGTGATAACAAATCCTGGGACCAACCAACCAACCAACCATTATGGTCAAATTCTAATCGATACGTATAAAGCAAATCACTGGTGTATTCTCAATAGTTGTACTGACAATGACAGAGAAGGAAAGTTTACAGTCATATCTTAGCAAGCCAACAGCGTTGTTGATTAATGCCCTCTCGCTGCTGGCCGCCCATATTTCACTGTAACTCTAAAAGTATCTGATCAAATTTACTCTAGTCATATGCCATTAGAAAATACACATAGGCCCACATCGCGAACATGTCCAGTATATGAGAGAACGGAAAACAATAAGTCCAGTCATATGGGTTAGGGATAGAGAAGAGAAACTCAAGAGAGAAACACAGGAATTTCCATCGGAAGAAAATATAAATCGAGTCTTACATACTCTCAGTAGCACTATCCCTTTTCTCAGAAACTGTACTATCATGGATAGACTATATGAGAAAATATATTACAGTTGGTTGCCCAGAAAAACATGCATGCCCCAAACGGTATGATGCAGAATGCCATGCGGGAAATAAAAGCCAGGTAGATAAAGACATAAATGTTTATATCTTGCGTAGAAATGCTTACAAGTCCATGGTATCGAAAAAAGATATACTTATCGAAAATATACAAGCGCCCCTTTAATAGCAAATGTAAAATAACGCTCGATCGTTCTGGAATTTGAGCTTTGAATGATCTGCATAGGTGAAATCTAGCTACAAAATGAGGCTTCAAGGATTGAAATTAAACGTTTTCTGCAAATTATACGTCTTGTTGTTTTTCTTGTTTATAGCTGGGAAAGTGCAATGTTTACACCAAAAAGCAAGAGCATTCCATCACTTCTTCAATTAGATTCATTCCTATGATTTAACAACCTCTGCTCATGAAAAATCTATTGTGATTGGTTCAGAAATATAGTTTAGCCAATCGTAGAGAGCCATGTATACAGTTTTGATTGCACCGGACATGTTGATGTCGGCTTGGCAGACGATGCAAGCCCAGCTGGCAGTAGTCACTTATCTTGCAAATGTGCAGGAGCTTTTAAAGTTTTGGCTGCTGCTGCCAAGAGTGATACTGATAGTGATAGTTCTATCAAGTGTGAGGGTTCAGAGATTGACTCTGACTTCTATGACAAATTTATCACAAACTTTCTTCTAAATGGAAGGGAGAAAAATATTCAGGCTGTATTGAACAGGGTGATATTTGGGTTGTGAAATGTACTGAGAATTAAAGCTGCACCACGACATAGATTAAAGAAGCGTGTGAGGCTGGTAAGAGCTGTGAAGGAGATGGAAAAGGAGGACTGAATCTGAGTTAGGGCAATCAGATCAGTTATGGGAATACTGACACAGAGACTGAACTGAGGTAGATTCTCAATTCAGTCAGTCCCACTTCTTTTTTTTCTTTGGCTTGTCTACTCATGGAAATTGCTGCATGAACAGGATATCATTACTTCCACAAATATGATTCAGCACTGACTGGCAACGTTTTAATTGTAGAGATTTGCTTTCTTGTGCTGTATATTGGATGTGCAACAAGGCGTTTCTGATATACTTTTTTTCAGTAGAAAAAAGTGGCATGCAAGCATGCATGATGATTTTTCATTGTATTTTCTTTTTATTCCTTGGATGTTTCTCCACCTTCATTGAAAATTGTATGATAATTTCTATTCATCATATTTCACAATTCTATAGAGTTTGGATGTGTGGTGGTTTTTTTTTTTTAATTGCGTAAAGTGATAGGGTGGAGTACCACCAGTATGAGTTGGGCAGCATTTGCACCTATTTAATTATAATCTTTGCAAAATCTATTGTGGCCAAATTCTGTTGATTCTTTTGTTATTCTTGTTACTCTCCCTGTTTGTAAACTCCTTGGATTTGTGGCTTGAATTGTTTACTTGCCTTTGGTTGGTGGATGTGACTGCCTGTCTGTATCAGGGTAACTAGTTCTGTCTGATCTACTTCCTGTCCATCTGTACCCATTCTTCTGTCCATCTGTCTGTCCATCCATTTCTCATGTAAATGAATTTCAGGGAAAATTCTACATTAATATTCTACAATACACAATATTTGCAAACCTTAGTTCTCATGAATGACAAGTATATTTCATTTCTACAGGCTGATGGTTGCCACTTTAAACGTAAAGGCAATGGAGAAAAAACACCAGTATTTAAGCTGCAAGTTACCTCCAGAAAGTCTTGCTTGATGTGCCACAGGGTGCAGATCACAGGTCCAATCTTGTCAACTCGCTCATATTCTGGTGGGGTCATGCAGAGCATGAGTTTGGCTCCATCTAGTCTTTCCCTGGTCAGCTGGTCTCCAAACATGATAGCAGGATTTTCTTCCAGTGCTCCAGGTGCTTCTGCAAAAATTAACAAAACTGGTATTTATTAGACCATCCAACTATTTGGAATACAAGTATATGTTCAAGAAAATACAAGTTGCTGAGACAGGCATTTTCTATTAATAAAACACACATTCTCTATCATTGAACTCTAAAAACCATAGCGATCTTTGCTTGCCTAACACTATTACAGTCCATGGCAAACCATGCCAGAGCAACAGAAATGTTGTTTTTATAAAATGCTACAATAAAAGAGCCTTGTGCATTTTAAATACCTTCAAAGATTTCTTGTAGCAAAATTTGTGATTCCTTCAGGATGGTCATGCAAGCAAGGACACCTGCAAATAGAGATTGAATTAATGTGATGAAACCTGATAAATCCATTGTAATACAATTTACTTGTTCTCTCTCTCTCTCACTCTCTCTCTCTCTCTCTCTCTCTCTCTCTCTCTCTCTCTCTCTCTCTCTCTGATTTTCCCATTCCTCTTACTCCCAACATGAAATATGTTTAGACATGCATAACATTTGATTGTATATCAACTGTTTCATTTTCAACCATCTTAATTTGTATCCACACCCATAAATTGCATAATATTAGAATACCATTTTTTGAAGCCTCACTATCAAATCAGGACTGATTGTGTTATTTTAGGGTTACACGGATTTCATATAATAAACACCAGGACCCAGATAGGATGATTCTGGGTTATTCCATTTATGTTGTCCAAAGCGGGAAGAAATGGAAGAAGTCTCCAAGTGATCCATTCTGAGACAGTGCTGAGTGAGTCTTTCAGTTAGTTCTGTCACCCTCTCACAATGAAAACACAACACTCTTCTCTGCAAACAAAAGTATTTACAGTCATGTTCTTCAACATCCAGATCTTTTAAAAGCAATCCACATTTAAATATGTTCAAAAACCACAACAAATGAAGCTGAACGGATATTATTTTAGTTGAATGTATGGACTATATACTGTCTTGAAAGATAACACAACCACCAGAAGCAGACAAGGAAACTTTCATTTCAAAACTACCTTAATTTCATTCCCAAATTTAATGTCTGGTTTGTCTGCTTTTACTTATTTTTTCATAATTCCATCTCAGCTGTCCATGACTTGAATGAGGATCAAATCCTTCATTTCTTTGTGAAAATGGCAGCAGCACTAACTTCTAACTCTTGTAATATGACAAATATGACGCCTCCATCCCTCCCGTCTTCTGTCAGTGTTGGAGACGCTGACGTCGCCTTTGTTCCATCAGTCAAAAACATTGTTCAAAGATTATAGGTTACCTATAATCTTTGCCTTGGTGTCGCCCTCGACTCTCCTCTTTCTCTTTCCGACCATTTCCAAAAACACTTGCAAATCCGCATACATACAACTCAGACAGATAAGCGCAATCAGACACCTTCTCACTACTCAAGCTACTACTATCCTAGTCTGTGCTCTCATTCTCAGTCGCCTGGATTATTGCAACGGCCTTCTTGCTGGCTGTCCCGCATATCTCACCGATAAACTTCAAAGAGTGCAAGATGCGGCAGCTCGACTCATCTGTAAGTCAAAAAAGTCAGATAATCTCACTCCTCTCTTCCGCTCTCTCCACTGGTTGCCCATTTGTGCTAGAATCCAATACAAGATTGCCTGTCTTTGCTACCATTACTTCGCTGAATCCCTTCCTCAATATCTCTCTAAACCCATGCGCACCTACACATCCGCTAGGCAGCTACGCTCTTCCGCAGACACAAAAATCCTCAGCTTCCCGGAGGACCCTCCAGTTAAAACAAAATTTGGTGAACGCTCTTTCTGTTATCAGGCTCCCTCTATCTGGAATGGCCTCCCCGCCTCTGTTCGTCACTCTATTTCTCCCTCGACCTTTCGCTCTGCTCTCAAAACTCACCTCTTCTTCAAATCGTTCCCTGATCCTGTCTAAGTTTTTTCGTCTTCCTCCCCTTACTGTTCTCTTTGTACTAGCATGCCTAGGCCCCCTACCACCCCCCTGTCTCTCCTCACCCTCTCCCCAGTTTCATGGTTAAGCGGTGACGCTGTACATCAGTTTGTCGAATGTCTGAAGTGAATGTCTGATTCTTATGTTATTAAGTTTATTAACTTGTGCTTGAGGTGATTGATTGTTATTGTATATTGTAATGGTTGTTTATGTATGCGCCTTGAGCATGTCTTAACTCATGATAAGGCGCTATATAAATCCACACATTATTATTATTATTATTAAATATATGTCAGATGTTGGTGTCTATCAGCCATAATTGTTCTAAATAATGCACATTTCAATCACATGGGTTTCACAACCTTACACTGAAACAAGAAGCCTGAAATCTCAACACCTGTTACAGGCAGTACCCCAAAGACTAGTAAACCAGAGATGCAGGCTTCATGCATTAGTTTTTTGTATGTACCAGAATAGATGCCACGTTTAACAAACGGCCCACAGCTGAATGAAACTAAAAGGTGTTTGCTTCTTTGCTTCTTCATCATATTTGGGGATAGTGCTTTACATCAATGTTTGAGCCACAATGAATGTATGCAATTTGTTAGGGGTTTTCCTCATATTTGTGCAGTACAGTTGTTATCAGCTCATAACCATAGATGAATAAATATTCTTGCAACAATAGTCTTGAATAAGATTGGGTTGGTGGTATTTGCTGCTTCAAAACCCATGCCATGATCAGCTGGCATCTTCATTAGCATCAATGAAACGAGGGAGTGTTTGCGATATTCTTTACGGCTGAATAAATATCCCATTTGATAACAAAAACGCAATTACTTCAAGTAATCAATCACTGATAACATACGACAAACTCACCTATTCTTCAGTTCCTTGTAGCACATGTCAAGGAAGTCAATTGCTCTGGGGTTCTGAGCGCTCGATGGCAGGACGGTTCTGTCAGAGTGGTCACTGCAAAACGTCCTCGGCCAACTAACGAGGTGTATCGAAGTTGCATGGCACGGATTTCTCCCTCACTGGGTGTCTCTTCCTCCTGTTGGTGACGTACTTTCAGGGGGATCCTTGACTTCTCTGGAGAGCCAAATTTTAGTTTCTTGGCCACGGATTTTGTTGGAGATCGTTCTTGGCTCCGTGAGGCTTCACAGCCATAACCGGCATAGCGTCTCAGAACGCTCACCGTTCTGTATGCCGTATCCTCTTTCGCAGCACACATGTGGCAAATGACCTTTGTCTGTTGTTCGATCGCCTGCAGTGTGTTGCCGTCTGTCAGTGAGGTTATCATTTGATTCAACTGTTGCTGGATCCACGATCGCCCTCCAACAACGATGGTTTTCCTTGCTGAGACTCTTGCAAAGCAAGCACGCACAAAGAACTTCAGCCATTTTGAAATGCCTTCTTACGCACTCTGCTCCCTGACATACACCATTAAATTAGTTCTGAGACTATTTCGCACATAACTAATACATTAAGCTTGCTGAGGCAATAAACAAGCGTTTATTCGATAAAATAAAATATTTGTGTTGAAATGGAAACAAGTTTGACATCTGAATGATTTCTGTAAAAAGTGGAAAAAATAGTACCCAAAAATGCAAAATGCTGTGGTGCGAAGGGTCCAGCCTATTACGCATTCGTTGCGAACTGTGCCAGTCAATACTACTGACTCGGGTTTACAGGATGAGGTGATACATGAATCCGCTTAGTCTCAGTATCAACTCTTTATCCTCCATGGTCCACACGGAAGTGTTTTGTAAATCGTTAACTATTATGCTTCAAAGATATGGAACTCGCTACCTATTTTTGTCAAAGATTCATCGAATCTTCATTCATTCAGAAAAGTTAAAACTATATCTCAAGAATGATAATGAGAGAGGGTAGAGGGGCTGGGTGATGGTGTGAGAGAAAACGCGATGGAATGAAAGATTGAGACAGAAGGGAGAGCGAGCGGCCAAGAGAGAGAGAGAGAGAGAGAGAGAGAGAGAGAGAGAGCGAGAGAGAGAGCGAGAGAGAGAGAGAGAGAGAGAGAGAGAGAGAGCGTGAATGAGAGAGAGAAAGGAGAGAGAGGGAGAGAGGAGAGAGATAGAGATAGGAGAGGAGAGAG
>JAWQFJ010002214.1:110000-117500 GCA_034096865.1 Theodoxus fluviatilis | reverse complement strand
TGATGGACACCACAGCGGTGATGGACACCACAGCGGTGATGGATACCACAGCGGTGGAGGACACCACAGCGGTGATGGACACCACAGCGGTGATGGACACCACAGCGGTGATGGACACGACAGCAGTGATGGACACGACAACAGTGATGGATACCACAGCGGTGAAGGACACCACAGCGGTGATGGACACCACAGCGGTAATGGACACGGCAGCAGTGATGGACACGACAGCAGTGATGGACACGACAGCAGTATGGACACATCAGTGAGGGCACGACAGCAGTGATGGACACGACAGCAGTGATGGACACGACAGCAGTGATGGACACGACAGCAGTGATGGACACATCAGTGAGGACACGACTGCAGTGATGGACACGACAGTAGAATGGACACGACAGCAGTATGGACACATCAGTGAGGACACGACAGCAGTGATAGACACGACAGCAGTGATGGACACGACAGCAGTGATGGACACGACAGCAGTGATGGACACGACAGCAGTGATGGACACGACAGCAGTGATGGACACGACAGCAGTGATGGACACGACAGCAGTGATGGCAACGACAGTGGTGATGGACACCACAGCGGTGATGGACACCACAGCGGTGATGGACACCACAGCGGTGATGGCAACGACAGTGGTGATGGACACCACAGCGGTGATGGCAACGACAGTGGTGATGGACACCACAGCGGTGATGGACACCACAGCGGTGATGGACACTACAGCGGTGGTGGACACGACAGCAGTGATGGCAACGACAGTGGTGATGGACACCACAGCGGTGATGGACACCGCAGCGGTGATGGCAACGACAGTGGTGATGGACACCACAGCGGTGATGGCAACGACAGTGGTGATGGACACTACAGCGGTGATGGCAACGACAGTGGTGATGGACACCACAGCGGTGATGGACACCACAGCGGTGATGGACACTACAGCGGTGGTGGACACTACAGCGGTGATGGACACCACAGCGGTGATGGACACCACAGCGGTGATGGCAACGACAGTCGTGATGGACACCACAGCGGTGATGGCAACGACAGTGGTGATGGACACCACAGCGGTGATGGCAACGACAGTGGTGATGGACACCACAGCGGTGATGGACACCACAGCGGTGATGGACACTACAGCGGTGGTGGACACGACAGCAGTGATGGACACCACAGCGGTGATGGACACCACAGCAGTGACGGACAGGACAGCGGTGATGGACACCACAGCGGTGATGGACACGACAGCAGTGATGGACACCACAGCGGTGATGGACACCACAGCAGTGATGGACAGGACAGCAGTGATGGACAGGACAGTGGTGATGGACACCACAGCGGTGATGGCAACGACAGCGGTGATGGACACGACAGCAGTGATGGACACTACATCGGTGATGGACAGCACATCTGTGATGGACAGGACAGCAGTGATGGACAGGACATCAGTGATGGACACGACAGCAGTGATGGACACGACAGAGTGATGGACACGACAGCAGTGATGAACACGACAGCAGTGATGGACACGAGAGCAGCGATGGACACGACATCAGTATGGACACATCAGTGAGGACACGACAGAAGTGATTACACGACAGCAGTGATGGAAAAGACAGCAATAATGGACATAGTGATAGTAGTGATGGACATGGTGATACTGATAGTAGTGATAGACATGGTGATACTGATAGTAGTGATAGACATGGTGATACTGATAGTAGTGATGGACATGGTGATACTGATAGTAGTGATGGACATGGTGATACTGATAGTAGTGATAGACATGGTGATACTGATAGTAGTGATGGACATGGTGATACTGATAGTAGTGATAGACATGGTGATACTGATAGTAGTGATGGACATGGTGATACTGATAGTAGTGATGGACATGGTGATACTGATAGTAGTGATGGACATGGTGATACTGATAGTAGTGATAGACATGGTGATACTGATAGTAGTGATGGACATGGTGATACTGATAGTAGTGATGGACATGGTGATACTGATAGTAGTGATGGACATGGTGATACTGATAGTAGTGATAGACATGGTGATACTGATAGTAGTGATGGACATGCAGATTCTGACTCATTTCTCCTCGTGTCCTTTTTGTCCCCTAAACTCTTCCAGCATGTCCTTGTCCCACCACCTCACCACCTCACCTCACATTACCACACCTCACCACCTCACCTCGCCTCGCCTCACCACACCTCACCACACCTCTTCTCACCTCACCTCACCACACCTCACCACCTCACCTCACCACCTCACCTCACCACCTCACCTCACCTCACCACCACACCTCACCTCACCTCACCACCTCACCTCATCTCACTACACCTCACCACACCTCACCTCACCACCACACATCAACACCTCACCTCACCACCACACCTCACCACATCACCTCACCTCACCTCACCACCTCACCTCACTACACCACCTCATCTCACCTCACCATCTCACCTCACCACCTCACCTCACCACACCACACCACACCACAGCACCTCATCACCTCACCTCGTCTCACCTCACTACACCACCTCATCTCACCTCACCACCTCACCTCACCACCTCACCACCTCACCTCACCTCACCACCTCACCTCACCACACCACACCACACCACCTCACCTCACCACCTCACCTCGCCTCACCTCACTACACCACCTCATCTCACCTCACCACCTCACCTCACCACCTCACCTCACCACACCACACCACTTCACCTCACCGCACCACACCACACCACACCTCACCACCTCACCACACCACCTCACCACACCACACCACACCACACCACACACACACAATTACACCCTCTTTCTTCTCCGCCTCCTCTTCCTGCTCTCCTGCATCTTTCCTTCTATCCTTCCTCTTCCTCCGCACCCCCACCCTTACACCGGTATCCGACCCCACGTCCCTCCGTGACTTGTGACCCCTACCTGGTGAGCGAGTTCGTGGGATACCACGACAGCCACCCTCTCCTTGTTGCCCTCAGACGACACGCCGGGCTGGTACAACATGGCTGTCTCTCTGTATGTGATGAGTCCCCAGTTCTCCATGGCTCCAGCAGCAAAGTCAGGAATGGCAATCATGTCTGGAATGCAGAGTGGATGGGGCGTGTAGGTGTCCCGATGCTGTCTAGTGTCAAGTGTGAAGCGCTTTGAGACCAAGAGACATGAATGATAAGTCGTTATATAAAAACCACCACACCATCTGTCCTTTTCTCTCAACCTCTGACTCACTGTTCCTCTTTCTCTCTCCCATTCCTCCGTCTGCCTCCTCCTGTTTCTCTCCCTCCCCGTCCCTCTCACCCTCTCTGTCTGTTCCCTTCCCCCCTCCTCCTGTTTCTCTTCCTCCCCGTCCCTCTGACCCTCTCTGTCTGTTCCCTTCCCCCCTCCTCCTGTTTCTCTTCCTCCCCGTCCCTCTGACCCTCTCTGTCTGTTCCCTTCCCCCCTCCTCCTGTTTCTCTCCCTTTCCGTCCCTCTGACCCTCTCTGTCTGTTCCCTTGCCCCCCTCTCCTCCTGTTTCTCTCCCTTTCCGTCCCTCTGACCCTCTCTGTCTGTTCCCTTCCCCCCTCCTCCTGTTTCTCTCCCTTTCCGTCCCTCTGACCCTCTCTGTCTGTTCCCTTCCCCCCTCCTCCTGTTTCTCTCCCTTTCCGTCCCTCTGACCCTCTCTGTCTGTTCCCTTCCCCCCTCCTCACTGTTTCTCTCCCTTTCCTGTCCCCTCTGACCCTCTCTGTCTGTTCCCTTCCCCCCTCCTCCTGTTTCTCTCCCTTTCCGTCCCTCCCACCCTCTCTGTCTGTTCCCTTCCTCCCTCCTCCTGTTTCTCTCCCTTTCCGTCCCTCTGACCCTCTCTGTTCCCTTCCCCCCTCCTCCTGTTTCTCTCCCTTTCCGTCCCTCTGACCCTCTCTGTCTGTTCCCTTCCCCCCTCCTCCTGTTTCTCTCCCTTTCCGTCCCTCTGACGCTCTCTGTTCCCTTCCCCCCTCCTCCTGTTTCTCTCCCTTTCCGTCCCTCTGACCCTCTCTGTTCCCTTCCCCCCTCCTCCTGTTTCTCTCCCTTTCCGTCCCTCTGACCCTCTCTGTTCCCTTCCCCCCTCCTCCTGTTTCTCTCCCTTTCCGTCCCTCTCACCCTCTCTGTCTGTTCCCTTCCCCCCTCCTCCTGTTTCTCTCCCTTTCCGTCCCTCTGACCCTCTCTGTCTGTTCCCTTCCCCCCTCCTCCTGTTTCTCTCCCTTTCCGTCCCTCTGACCCTCTCTGTCTGTTCCCTTCCCCCCTCCTCCTGTTTCTCTCCCTTTCCGTCCCTCTCACCCTCTCTGTCTGTTCCCTTACCCCTCCTTCTGTTCTCTCCCTCCCCGCCCTCTCACCTCTCTTCTGTTTCCCTTCCCCCTCCCTGTTTCTCTCCCTTTCCGTCCCTCTCACCCTCTCTGTCTGTTCCCTTCCCCCCTCCTCCTGTTTCTCTCCCTCCCCGTCCCTCTGACCCTCTCTGTTTGTTCCCTTCCCCCCTCTCCTGATTCATCCCTTCCGTCCCTGACCCTCTCTGTTCCCTTCCCCCCTCCTCCTGTTCTCTTCCTTCCGTCCCTCTCACCCTCTCTGTCTGTTCCCTTACCCCTCCTCCTGTTTCTCTCCCTTTCCGTCCCTCCCACCCTCTCTGTTTGTTCCCTTCCCCCCTCCTCACGTTTCTCTCACCTTTCCGTCCCCTCTGACCCTCTCTGTTCCCTTCCCCCCTCCTCCTGTTTTCTCTCCCTTTCCGTCCCTCTCGACCCTCTCTGTCAGTTCCCTTCCCCCCGCCTCCTGTTTCTCTCCCTTTCCGTCCCTCTCACCCTCTCTGTCTGTTCCCTTCCCCCCTCCTCCTGTTTCTCTCCCTCCCCGTCCCTCTCACCCTCTCTGTCTGTTCCCTTCCCCCCTCCTCCTGTTTCTCTCCCTTTCCGTCCCTCTCACCCTCTCTGTCTGTTCCCTTCCCCCCTCCTCCTGTTTCTCTCCCTTTCCGTCCCTCTGACCCTCTCTGTTCCCTTCCCCCCTCCTCCTGTTTCTCTCCCTCCCCGTCCCTCTGACCCTCTGTCTGTTCCCTTCCCCCCTCCTCCTGTTTCTCTCCCTTTCCGTCCCTCTGACCCTCTCTGTCTGTTCCCTTCCCCCCTCCTCCTGTTTCTCTCCCTTTCCGTCCCTCTCACCCTCTCTGTCTGTTCCCTTCCCCCCTCCTCCTTCCCTGCGTGTCTACCTCCCTCGCTTTTTCCTTATCCCCTTCTGTCTTTCTCTTTCCGACCGACATCTGTCCGTCCCTCTCTTTCCTCAGTCGGTTCCTCTCTCATAATTCCCTCAGTCTGTCCGTCCCTCTCTCTTTCCCTCAGTCTGTCCGTCCCTCTCTCTTTCCCTCAGTCTGTCCGTCCCTCTCTCTTTCCCTCAGTCTGTCCGTCCCTCTCTCCCTCCCTCCCCCCCCTCTCTCTCTCTCTCTCTCTCTCTCTCGTTCTCTCTCTGTCTCTCTGTCTCTCTCGTCTCTCTCTCTGTCTCTCTCTCTCTCTCTCTCTCTCTCTCTCTCTCTCTCTCTCTCTGTCTCTCTCTGTCTCTCTGTCTGTCTGTCTCTCTCTCTCTCTCTCTCTCTCTCTCTCTGTCTCTGTCTCTGTCTCTCTCTCTCTGTCTCTCTGTCTCTCTCTGTCTCTGTCTCTCTGTCTCTCTGTCTCTCTCTCTCTCTCTCTCTCTCTCTCTGTGTCTCTCTCTCTCTCTCTCTATCTCTCCCTCAGTCTATTCTCTCGACGGTTGCTGATGACAATCACTCTCACGTAAGCAAGTCCAGCCATGTTTAGTTTGCAGCACTGCTCAGAAAATCAAATACTCAATAGTTTGTTTCTTGTAGTATCTGCCACAGGAAGTTCCTTGTCAGGAAGCATTGCCGAGCGTACTAATGGACGGATTAGCGGGAATTTTTACCTGAAATCGATTCTTAAGGAAGGTAATTCTTTGGATGTTTGTCCACTTTGATCTTAATGCCTTTGAAAAGGGCTCGAACTTTGATATCTGAGCTGCTTTGTTTCTGGTGCTAGCCTGACTAGCTCCACGACTGAGAATAAACTGCTCTTGTGATCAAAGCAAGTTCTTGAGATCAAACACGAACGGATTTTGTGATCAAGATAGAGTTAAAGATGGTGGCGAGGCCTTTACATGGTGAAGTGAGTCGCACAGTGCCCCGTGCCATTTACATGGTGAAGTGAGTCGCACAGTGCCCCGTGCCATTTACATGGTGGAGTGACTCCACAGTGCCCCGTGCCATTTACATGGTGGAGTGAGTCGCACAGTGCCCCGTGCCATTTACATGGTGAAGTGAGTCGCACAGCGCCCCGTGCCATTTACATGGTGAAGTGAGTCGCACAGTGCCCCGTGCCAAATCGAGTTGAAGGTGAAGGTGCTCTTTAGTATATTGCGACTTTAAACGCCTTGTACCCTCTGGTCATCGGGCTACCTCTTTTGGTCGCTCCTACACCATCTCAACACCATCTCAACTCCCTGGGGAGCATGCAACCAGGCTGCACAACTCCCTGGGGAGCATGCAACCAGGCTGCACTCCTACACCATCTCAACTCCCTGGGGAGCATGCAACCAGGCTGCACAACTCCCTGGGGAGCATGCAACCAGGCTGCACTCCTACACCATCTCACCTCCCTGGGGAGCATGCAACCAGGCTGCACAACTCCCTGGGGAGCATGCAACCAGGCTGCACAACTCCCTGGGGAGCATGCAACCAGGCTGCACAACTCCCTGGGGAGCATGCAACCAGGCTGCACAACTCCCTGGGGAGCATGCAACCAGGCTGCACAACTCCCTGGGGAGCATGCAACCAGGCTGCACAACTCCCTGGGGAGCATGCAACCAGGCTGCACAACTCCCTGGGGAGCATGCAACCAGGCTGCACAACTCCCTGGGGAGCATGCAACCAGGCTGCACAACTCCCTGGGGAGCATGCAACCAGGCTGCACAACTCCCTGGGGAGCATGCAACCAGGCTGCGACAACTCCCTGGGGAGCATGCAACCAGGCAGCACAACTCCCTGGGGAGCATGCAACCAGGCTGCACAACTCCCTGGGGAGCATGCAACCAGGCTGCACAAATCCCTGGTGAGCATGCAACCAGGCTGTACAACTCCCTGGGGAGCATGCAACCAGGCTGCACTCCTACACCATCTCAACTCCCTGGGGAGTATGCAACCAGGCTGCACAACTCCCTGGGGAGCATGCAACCAGGCTGCGGATGAACGCGCCAAAGTTATCTCTCACAACCTAACTCAGCCCTCACAGGAATTCGTTTTACTTCTGGGTGGGGAGAAGCACTGTGAGTAAAGCACTTTGCTCAAGGCGGATTGTTCATATTGAGATATCTGTGGAAAACTTAATCTGTCATTTTAAAACATTATTTCAGATTTAAGTCAATCGGCAGCTCATGAAAATAGTTATAATGCACTGTGAGGAAAATAGATATTTGCACGATAGTTA
>JAWQFJ010002214.1:100000-105000 GCA_034096865.1 Theodoxus fluviatilis | reverse complement strand
GCGTGGCACAGTGGGCAGCCAGGCTGACTACCACGCGGCGTGGCACAGTGGGCAGCCAGGCTGACTACCACGCGGCGTGGCACAGTGGGCAGCCAGGCTGACTACCACGCGGCGTGGCACAGTGGGCAGCCAGGCTGACTACCACGCGGCGTGGCACAGTGGGCAGCCAGGCTGACTACCACGCGGCGTGGCACAGTGGGCAGCCAGGCTGACTACCACGCGGCGTGGCACAGTGGGCAGCCAGGCTGACTACCACGCGGCGTGGCACAGTGGGCAGCCAGGCTGACTACCACGCGGCGTGGCACAGTGGGCAGCCAGGCTGACTACCACGCGGCGTGGCACAGTGGGCAGCCAGGCTGACTACCACGCGGCGTGGCACAGTGGGCAGCCAGGCTGACTACCACGCGGCGTGGCACAGTGGGCAGCCAGGCTGACTACCACGCGGCGTGGCACAGTGGGCAGCCAGGCTGACTACCACGCGGCGTGGCACAGTGGGCAGCCAGGCTGACTACCACGCGGCGTGGCACAGTGGGCAGCCAGGCTGACTACCACGCGGCGTGGCACAGTGGGCAGCCAGGCTGACTACACATGGCGTGGCACAGTGGGCAGCCAGGCTGACTACCACGCGGCGTGGCACAGTGGGCAGCCAGGCTGACTACCACGCGGCGTGGCACAGTGGGCAGCCAGGCTGACTACCACGCGGCGTGGCACAGTGGGCAGCCAGGCTGACTACCACGCGGCGTGGCACAGTGGGCAGCCAGGCTGACTACCACGGCGTGGCACAGTGGGCAGCCAGGCTGACTACCACGCGGCGTGGCACAGTGGGCAGCCAGGCTGACTACCACGCGGCGTGGCACAGTGGGCAGCCAGGCTGACTACCACGCGGCGTGGCACAGTGGGCAGCCAGGCTGACTACAACACAGCGTGGCACAGTGGGCAGCCAGGCTGACTACCACGCGGCGTGGCACAGTGGGCAGCCAGGCTGACTACCACGCGGCGTGGCACAGTGGGCAGCCAGGCTGACTACAACACTGCGTGGCACAGTGGGCAGCCAGGCTGACTACCACGCGGCGTGGCACAGTGGGCAGCCAGGCTGACTACCACGCGGCGTGGCACAGTGGGCAGCCAGGCTGACTACCACGGCGTGGCACAGTGGGCAGCCAGGCTGACTACCACGCGGCGTGGCACAGTGGGCAGCCAGGCTGACTACCACGCGGCGTGGCACAGTGGGCAGCCAGGCTGACTACCACGCGGCGTGGCACAGTGGGCAGCCAGGCTGACTACAACACAGCGTGGCACAGTGGGCAGCCAGGCTGACTACCACGCGGCGTGGCACAGTGGGCAGCCAGGCTGACTACCACGCGGCGTGGCACAGTGGGCAGCCAGGCTGACTACCACGCGGCGTGGCACAGTGGGCAGCCAGGCTGACTACCACGCGGCGTGGCACAGTGGGCAGCCAGGCTGACTACCACGCGGCGTGGCACAGTGGGCAGCCAGGCTGACTACCACGCGGCGTGGCACAGTGGGCAGCCAGGCTGACTACCACGCGGCGTGGCACAGTGGGCAGCCAGGCTGACTACCACGCGGCGTGGCACAGTGGGCAGCCAGGCTGACTACCACGCGGCGTGGCACAGTGGGCAGCCAGGCTGACTACCACGCGGCGTGGCACAGTGGGCAGCCAGGCTGACTACCACGCGGCGTGGCACAGTGGGCAGCCAGGCTGACTACCACGCGGCGTGGCACAGTGGGCAGCCAGGCTGACTACCACGCGGCGTGGCACAGTGGGCAGCCAGGCTGACTACCACGCGGCGTGGCACAGTGGGCAGCCAGGCTGACTACCACGCGGCGTGGCACAGTGGGCAGCCAGGCTGACTACCACGCGGCGTGGCACAGTGGGCAGCCAGGCTGACTACCACGCGGCGTGGCACAGTGGGCAGCCAGGCTGACTACCACGCGGCGTGGCACAGTGGGCAGCCAGGCTGACTACCACGCGGCGTGGCACAGTGGGCAGCCAGGCTGACTACCACGCGGCGTGGCACAGTGGGCAGCCAGGCTGACTACCACGCGGCGTGGCACAGTGGGCAGCCAGGCTGACTACCACGCGGCGTGGCACAGTGGGCAGCCAGGCTGACTACCACGCGGCGTGGCACAGTGGGCAGCCAGGCTGACTACCACGCGGCGTGGCACAGTGGGCAGCCAGGCTGACTACCACGCGGCGTGGCACAGTGGGCAGCCAGGCTGACTACCACGCGGCGTGGCACAGTGGGCAGCCAGGCTGACTACCACGCGGCGTGGCACAGTGGGCAGCCAGGCTGACTACCACGCGGCGTGGCACAGTGGGCAGCCAGGCTGACTACCACGCGGCGTGGCACAGTGGGCAGCCAGGCTGACTACCACGCGGCGTGGCACAGTGGGCAGCCAGGCTGACTACCACGCGGCGTGGCACAGTGGGCAGCCAGGCTGACTACCACGCGGCGTGGCACAGTGGGCAGCCAGGCTGACTACCACGTGGCGTGGCACAGTGGGCAGCCAGGCTGACTACCACGCGGCGTGGCACAGTGGGCAGCCAGGCTGACTACCACGCGGCGTGGCACAGTGGGCAGCCAGGCTGACTACCACGCGGCGTGGCACAGTGGGCAGCCAGGCTGACTACCACGCGGCGTGGCACAGTGGGCAGCCAGGCTGACTACCACGCGGCGTGGCACAGTGGGCAGCCAGGCTGACTACCACGCGGCGTGGCACAGTGGGCAGCCAGGCTGACTACCACGCGGCGTGGCACAGTGGGCAGCCAGGCTGACTACCACGCGGCGTGGCACAGTGGGCAGCCAGGCTGACTACCACGCGGCGTGGCACAGTGGGCAGCCAGGCTGACTACCACGCGGCGTGGCACAGTGGGCAGCCAGGCTGACTACCACGCGGCGTGGCACAGTGGGCAGCCAGGCTGACTACCACGCGGCGTGGCACAGTGGGCAGCCAGGCTGACTACCACGCGGCGTGGCACAGTGGGCAGCCAGGCTGACTACCACGCGGCGTGGCACAGTGGGCAGCCAGGCTGACTACCACGCGGCGTGGCACAGTGGGCAGCCAGGCTGACTACCACGCGGCGTGGCACAGTGGGCAGCCAGGCTGACTACCACGCGGCGTGGCACAGTGGGCAGCCAGGCTGACTACCACGCGGCGTGGCACAGTGGGCAGCCAGGCTGACTACCACGCGGCGTGGCACAGTGGGCAGCCAGGCTGACTACCACGCGGCGTGGCACAGTGGGCAGCCAGGCTGACTACAACACAGCGTGGCACAGTGGGCAGCCAGGCTGACTACCACGCGGCGTGGCACAGTGGGCAGCCAGGCTGACTACCACGCGGCGTGGCACAGTGGGCAGCCAGGCTGACTACACACAGCGTGGCACAGTGGGCAGCCAGGCTGACTACCACGCGGCGTGGCACAGTGGGCAGCCAGGCTGACTACCACGCGGCGTGGCACAGTGGGCAGCCAGGCTGACTACCACGCGGCGTGGCACAGTGGGCAGCCAGGCTGACTACCACGCGGCGTGGCACAGTGGGCAGCCAGGCTGACTACCACGCGGCGTGGCACAGTGGGCAGCCAGGCTGACTACCACGCGGCGTGGCACAGTGGGCAGCCAGGCTGACTACCACGCGGCGTGGCACAGTGGGCAGCCAGGCTGACTACCACGCGGCGTGGCACAGTGGGCAGCCAGGCTGACTACCACGCGGCGTGGCACAGTGGGCAGCCAGGCTGACTACCACGCGGCGTGGCACAGTGGGCAGCCAGGCTGACTACCACGCGGCGTGGCACAGTGGGCAGCCAGGCTGACTACCACGCGGCGTGGCACAGTGGGCAGCCAGGCTGACTACCACGCGGCGTGGCACAGTGGGCAGCCAGGCTGACTACCACGCGGCGTGGCACAGTGGGCAGCCAGGCTGACTACCACGCGGCGTGGCACAGTGGGCAGCCAGGCTGACTACCACGCGGCGTGGCACAGTGGGCAGCCAGGCTGACTACCACGCGGCGTGGCACAGTGGGCAGCCAGGCTGACTACCACGCGGCGTGGCACAGTGGGCAGCCAGGCTGACTACCACGCGGCGTGGCACAGTGGGCAGCCAGGCTGACTACCACGCGGCGTGGCACAGTGGGCAGCCAGGCTGACTACCACGCGGCGTGGCACAGTGGGCAGCCAGGCTGACTACCACGCGGCGTGGCACAGTGGGCAGCCAGGCTGACTACCACGCGGCGTGGCACAGTGGGCAGCCAGGCTGACTACCACGCGGCGTGGCACAGTGGGCAGCCAGGCTGACTACCACGCGGCGTGGCACAGTGGGCAGCCAGGCTGACTACCACGCGGCGTGGCACAGTGGGCAGCCAGGCTGACTACCACGCGGCGTGGCACAGTGGGCAGCCAGGCTGACTACCACGCGGCGTGGCACAGTGGGCAGCCAGGCTGACTACCACGCGGCGTGGCACAGTGGGCAGCCAGGCTGACTACCACGCGGCGTGGCACAGTGGGCAGCCAGGCTGACTACCACGCGGCGTGGCACAGTGGGCAGCCAGGCTGACTACCACGCGGCGTGGCACAGTGGGCAGCCAGGCTGACTACCACGCGGCGTGGCACAGTGGGCAGCCAGGCTGACTACCACGCGGCGTGGCACAGTGGGCAGCCAGGCTGACTACCACGCGGCGTGGCACAGTGGGCAGCCAGGCTGACTACCACGCGGCGTGGCACAGTGGGCAGCCAGGCTGACTACCACGCGGCGTGGCACAGTGGGCAGCCAGGCTGACTACCACGCGGCGTGGCACAGTGGGCAGCCAGGCTGACTACCACGCGGCGTGGCACAGTGGGCAGCCAGGCTGACTACCACGCGGCGTGGCACAGTGGGCAGCCAGGCTGACTACAACACAGCGTGGCACAGTGGGCAGCCAGGCTGACTACCACGCGGCGTGGCACAGTGGGCAGCCAGGCTGACTACCACGCGGCGTGGCACAG
>JAWQFJ010002214.1:62500-97500 GCA_034096865.1 Theodoxus fluviatilis | reverse complement strand
AATCTACCAGAGTATAAATCCACCTGGACGGAAATACGTCGGGGCTTAATCTACTAGGGCAGAAATCTATCAGCTCAGAAATCTATCGGCGCAGAAATCTATCGGCGCAGAAATCTATCGGCACATAAATCTATCAGGGCATAAATCTATCGGGGCATAATCTACCAGGGCAAAATCTACCAGGGCACAATCTACCAGGGCAGAAATATATCGGGGCATAATCTACCAGGGCAAAATCTACCAGGGCAAAATCTACCAGGGCACAATCTACCAGGGCAGAAATATATCGGGGCATAATCTATCAGGGCATAATCTACCGGGACATAATATACCAGGGCATAATCTACGAGGGCATAAAACTACCAGAGCAGGAATTCCCAAGGGCAGAATACATATTAGAGCAGAATACATATATGGGCAGAATATATATTAGGGCATATTCTACCAAGGCATAACATATCAGGGCAGTAATATATAGCGACATAATCTACTAGGGCATAAACCTACCAGAGCATAAATCCACTTCGACGGAAATACGTCGGGGCTTATTTTACAAGGACATATATCTACCAGGGCAGAAATATATCGGGGCATAATCTATCAGGGCATAAATCTACTAGGGCAAAGCTACCAGGGCATAAACCTACCGGAGAGGAAATTCTCCAGGGCATAAATCTATCAGGGCATAAATCTACTAGGGCAAAGCTACCAGGACATAAACCTACCGGAGAGGAAATTCTCCAGGGCAGAAATCTATCACCGCGGAAATATATCAGGGCATAATCTATCAGGGAATAAATCTACCAGGGCGCAATCTACCAGGGCGCAATCTACCAGGTCGCAATATACCAGGGCGCAATCTACCAGGGCGCAATCTACCAGGGCGCAATCTACCAGGGCAGAAATCTACCAGGGCGCAATCTACCAGGGCATAAATCTACCAGGGCAGAAATCTACCAGGTCGCAATCTACCAGGTGGCAATCTACCAGGTCGCAATCTACCAGGGCGCAATCTACCAGGTCGCAATCTACCAGGGCGCAATCTACCAGGGCAGAAATCTACCAGGGCAAAAATCTACCAGAACTAAAATCTACCAGGGCAGAAATCTACCAGGGCAAAAATCTACCAGGGCAGAAATCTACCAGAACTAAAATCTACCAGGGCGCAATCTACCAGGGCAGAAATCTACCAGGGCAGAAATCTACAAGAACTAAAATCTACCAGGGCGCAATCTACCAGGGCGCAATCTACCAGGTCGCAATCTACCAGGGCGCAATCTACCAGGGCAGAAATCTACCAGGGCAAAAATCTACCAGAACTAAAATCTACCAGGGCAGAAATCTACCAGGGCAGAAATCTACCAGGGCAGAAATCTACCAGAACTAAAATCTACCAGGGCGCAATCTACCAGGGCAGAAATCTACCAGGGCAGAAATCTACAAGAACTAAAATCTACCAGGGCGCAATCTACCAGGGCGCAATCTACCAGGGCGCAATCTACCAGGGCAGAAATCTACCAGAACTAAAATCTACCAGGGCGCAATCTACCAGGGCAGAAATCTACCAGGGCAGAAATCTACAAGAACTAAAATCTACCAGGGCAAAAATCTACCAGGGCAGAAATCTACCAGGGCAGAAATCTACCAGGACGCATTCTACCAGGGCAAAAATCTACCAGGGCGCAATCTACCAGGGCGCAATCTACCAGGGCGCAATCTACCAGGGCAGAAATCTACCAGGGCGCAATCTACCAGGGCAGAAATCTACCAGGGCAGAAATCTACCAGGGCGCAATCTACCAGGGCAGAAATCTACCAGGGCTCAATCTACCACGGCAGAAATCTACCAGGGCGCCATCTACCAGGGCGCAATCTACCACGGCAGAAATCTACCAGGGCGCCATCTACCAGGGCAGTAATCTACGAGGGCGCCATCTACCAGGGCGCCATCTACCAGGGCAGAAATCTACCAGGGCAGTAATCTACCAGGGCGCCATCTACCAGGGCGCAATCTACCAGGGCAGAAATCTACCAGGGCAGAAATCTACCAGGGCAGAAATCTACCAGGGCGCCATCTACCAGGGCGCAATCTACCAGGGCAGAAATCTACCAGGGCGCAATCTACCAGGGCAGTAATCTACCAGGGCGCCATCTACCAGGGCAGAAATCTACCAGAACTAAAATCTACCAGGGCGCAATCTACCAGGGCGCAATCTACCAGGGCAGAAATCTACCAGGGCAGAAATCTACCAGGCAGAAATCTACCAGGGCGCAATCTACCAGGGCGCAATCTACCAGGGCGCAATCTACCAGGGCGCAAATCTACCAGAACTAAAATCTACCAGGGCGCAATCTACCAGGGCAGAAATCTACCAGGGCAGAAATCTACCAGAACTAAAATCTACCAGGGCGCAATCTACCAGGGCGCAATCTACCAGGGAGCAATCTACCAGTGCAGAAATCTACCAGGGCAGAAATCTACCAGAACTAAAATCTACCAGGGCGCAATCTACCAGGGCGCAATCTACCAGGGCAGAAATCTACCAGGGCAGAAATCTACCAGGGCGAACTCAAATCTACCAGGGCGCAATCTACCAGGGCAGAAATCTACCAGGGCAGAAATCTACCAGAACTAAAATCTACCAGGGCGCAATCTACCAGGGCAGAAATCTACCAGGGCAGAAATCTACCAGAACTAAAATCTACCAGGGCGCAATCTACCAGGGCGCAATCTACCAGGGCGCAATCTACCAGGGCGCAATCTACCAGGGCAGAAATCTACCAGGGCAGAAATCTACCAGGGCAGAAATCTACCAGGGCAGAAATCTACCAGAACTAAAATCTACCAGGGCGCAATCTACCAGGGCAGAAATCTACCAGGGCAGAAATCTACCAGAACTAAAATCTACCAGGGCAGAAATCTACCAGGGCAGAAATCTACCAGGGCGCAATCTACCAGGGCGCAATCTACCAGGGCAGAAATCTACCAGGGCAGAAATCTACCAGAACTAAAATCTACCAGGGCGCAATCTACCAGGGCAGAAATCTACCAGGGCAGAAATCTACCAGGGCAGAAATCTACAAGAACTAAAATCTACCAGGGCGCCATCTACCAGGGCAGAAATCTACCAGAACTAAATTCTACCAGGGCGCAATCTACCAGGGCAGAAACCTACCAGAACTAAATTCTACCAGGGCGCAATCTACCAGGGCACAAATCTACCAGGGCAGAAATCTATCAGGGCAAAAATCTACTAGGGCGCAATCTACCAGGGCGCAATCTACCAGGGCAGAAATCTACCAGGGCAGAAATCTACCAGGACGCAATCTACCAGGGAGCAATCTACCAGGACGCAATCTACCAGGGCAGAAATCTACCAGGGCAGAAATCTACCAGGGCGCAATCTACCAGGGCAGAAATCTACCAGGGCGCCATCTACCAGGGCGCAATCTACCAGGGCAGAAATCTACCAGGGCGCAATCTACCAGGGCAGTAATCTACCAGGGCGCCATCTACGAGGGCGCCATCTACCAGGGCGCCATCTACCAGGGCAGAAATGTACCAGGGCAGAAATCTACCAGGGCGCCATCTACCAGGGCAGAAATCTACCAGAACTAAAATCTACCAGGGCGCATTCTACCAGGGCGCAATCTACCAGGGCAGAAATCTACCAGGGCAGAAATCTACCAGGGCAGAAATCTACCAGGGCGCAATCTACCAGGGCGCAATCTACCAGGGCGCAATCTACCAGGGCAGAAATCTACCAGGGCAGAAATCTACCAGGGCAGAAATCTACCAGGGCGCAATCTACCAGGGCGCAATCTACCAGGGCGCAATCTACCAGGGCGCAATCTACCAGAGCAGAAATCTACCAGGGCGCAATCTACCAGGGCAGAAATCTACCAGGGCAGAAATCTACAAGAACTAAAATCTACCAGGGCAAAAATCTACCAGGGCAGAAATCTACCAGGGCAGAAATCTACCAGGACGCATTCTACCAGGGCAAAAATCTACCAGGGCGCAATCTACCAGGGCGCAATCTACCAGAGCAGAAATCTACCAGGGCAGAAATCTACAAGAACTAAAATCTACCAGGGCAAAAATCTACCAGGGCAGAAATCTACCAGGGCAGAAATCTACCAGGACGCATTCTACCAGGGCAAAAATCTACCAGGGCGCAATCTACCAGGGCGCAATCTACCAGGGCGCAATCTACCAGGGCAGAAATATACCAGGGCGCAATCTACCAGGGCAGAAATCTACCAGGGCAAAAATCTACCAGGGCGCAATCTACCAGGGCGCCATCTACCAGGGCGCAATCTACCAGGGCGCAATCTACCAGGGCAGAAATCTACCAGGGCAAAAATCTTCCAGGGCAAAAATCTACCAGGGCAGAAATCTACCAGGGCGCAATCTACCAGGGCGCCATCTACCAGGGCGCAATCTACCAGAGCAGAAATCTACCAGGGCAGAAATCTACCAGAACTAAAATCTACCAGGGCGCAATCTACCAGAGCAGAAATCTACCAGAACTAAAATCTACCAGGGCAGAAATCTACCAGAACTAAAATCTACCAGGGCAGAAATCTACCAGGGCAGAAATCTACCAGAACTAAAATCTACCAGGGCGCATTCTACCAGGGCAGAAATCTACCAGGGCAGAAATCTACCAGAACTAAAATCTACCAGGGCGCCATCTACCAGGGCAGAAATCTACCAGAACTAAAATCTACCAGGGCGCAATCTACCAGGGTAGAAATCTACCAGGGAGCAATCTACCAGGGCAGAAATCTACCAGAACTAAAATCTACCAGGGCAGAAATCTACCAGGGCAAAAATCTACCAGGGCGCAATCTACCAGGGCGCCATCTACCAGGGCAGAAATCTACCAGGGCAGAAATCTACCAGAACTAAAATCTACCAGGGCGCAATCTACCAGGGCAGAAATCTACCAGGGCAGAAATCTACCAGAACTAAAATCTACCAGGGCGCAATCTACCAGGGCAGAAATCTACCAGGGCAGAAATCTACCAGAACTAAAATCTACCAGGGCGCAATCTACCAGGGCGCAATCTACCAGGGCGCAATCTACCAGGGCGCAATCTACCAGGGCGCAATCTACCAGGGCAGAAATCTACCAGAGCAGAAATCTACCAGAACTAAAATCTACCAGGGCAGAAATCTACCAGAACTAAAATCTACCAGGGCGCAATCTACCAGGGCAGAAATCTACCAGGGCAGAAATCTACCAGAACTAAAATCTACCAGGGGGCAATCTACCAGGGCAGAAATCTACCAGGGCGCAATCTACCAGGGCGCAATCTACCAGGGCAGAAATCTACCAGGGCAGAAATCTACCAGAACTAAAATCTACCAGGGCGCAATCTACCAGGGCAGAAATCTACCAGGGCAGAAATCTACCAGGGCAGAAATCTACAAGAACTAAAATCTACCAGGGCGCCATCTACCAGGGCAGAAATCTACCAGAACTAAATTCTACCAGGGCGCAATCTACCAGGGCAGAAACCTACCAGAACTAAATTCTACCAGGGCGCAATCTACCAGGGCACAAATCTACCAGGGCAGAAATCTATCAGGGCAAAAATCTACTAGGGCGCAATCTACCAGGGCGCAATCTACCAGGGCAGAAATCTACCAGGGCAGAAATCTACCAGGACGCAATCTACCAGGGAGCAATCTACCAGGACGCAATCTACCAGGGCAGAAATCTACCAGGGCAGAAATCTACCAGGGCGCAATCTACCAGGGCAGAAATCTACCAGGGCGCAATCTACCAGGGCGCAATCTACCAGGGCAGAAATCTACCAGGGCGCAATCTACCAGGGCAGAAATCTACCAGGGCGCAATCTACCAGGGCGCAATCTACCAGGGCGCAATCTACCAGGGCAGAAATCTACCAGGGCAGAAATCTACCAGGGCGCCATCTACCAGGGCAGAAATCTACCAGGGCGCAATCTACCAGGGCGCCATCTACCAGGGCGCAATCTACCAGGGCGCAATCTACCAGGGCGCAATCTACCAGGGCGCAATCTACCAGGGCGCAATCTACCAGGGCGCAATCTACCAGGGCGCAATCTACCAGGGCGCCATCTACCAGGGCGCCATCTACCAGGGCGCACATCTACCAGGGCGCAATCTACCAGGGCGCAATCTACCAGGGCGCAATCTACCAGAGCAGAAATCTACCAGAACTAAAATCTACCAGGGCGCAATCTACCAGTGCAGAAATCTACCAGGGGGCAATCTACCAGGGCGCAATCTACCAGGGCGCAATCTACCAGGGCGCAATCTACCAGGGCGCAATCTACCAGGGCGCAATCTACCAGGGCGCAATCTACCAGGGCAGAAATCTACCAGGGCAGAAATCTACCAGGGCAGAAATCTACCAGGGCAGAAATCTACCAGAACTAAAATCTACCAGGGCGCAATCTACCAGGGCGCAATCTACCAGGGCAGAAATCTACCAGGGCAGAAATCTACCAGAACTAAAATCTACCAGGGCGCAATCTACCAGGGCGCAATCTACCAGGGCAGAAATCTACCAGAACTAAAATCTACCAGGGCAGAAATCTACCAGGGCAGAAATCTACCAGAACTAAAATCTACCAGGGCGCAATCTACCAGGGCGCAATCTACCAGGGCGCAATCTACCAGGGAGCAATCTACCAGGGCGCAATCTACCAGAGCAGAAATCTACCAGAACTAAAATCTACCAGGGCAGAAATCTACCAGGGCAGAAATCTACCAGAACTAAAATCTACCAGGGCGCAATCTACCAGGGCGCAATCTACCAGGGCGCAATCTACCAGGGCGCAATCTACCAGGGCGCAATCTACCAGGGCAGAAATCTACCAGGGCGCAATCTACCAGGGCAGAAATCTACCAGGGCGCAATCTACCAGGGAGAAATCTACCAGGGCGCAATCTACCAGGGCAAAAATCTACCAGGGCGCAATCTACCAGGGCAGAAATCTACCAGGGCGCAATCTACCAGGGCAAAAATCTACCAGGGCGCCATCTACCAGGGCAGAAATGTACCAGGGCAGAAATCTACCAGGGCAGAAATCTACCAGGGCGCCATCTACCAGGGCAGAAATCTACCAGAACTAAAATCTACCAGGGCGCATTCTACCAGGGCGCAATCTACCAGGGCAGAAATCTACCAGGGCAGAAATCTACCAGGGCAGAAATCTACCAGGGCGCAATCTACCAGGGCAAAACTCTACCAGGGCAGAAATCTACCAGAACTAAAATCTACCAGAGCAGAAATCTACCAGAACTAAAATCTACCAGGGCAGAAATCTACCAGAACTAAAATCTACCAGGGCGCAATCTACCAGGGCGCAATCTACCAGGGGGCAATCTACCAGGGCGCAATCTACCAGGGCGCAATCTACCAGGGCAGAAATCTACCAGGGCGCAATCTACCAGGGCAGAAATCTACCAGGGCGCAATCTACCAGGGAGAAATCTACCAGGGGGCAATCTACCAGGGCAGAAATCTACCAGGGCGCAATCTACCAGGGCAGAAATCTACCAGGGCGCCATCTACCAGGGCAGAAATCTACCAGAACTAAAATCTACCAGGGCGCAATCTACCAGGGCGCAATCTACCAGGGCGCAATCTACCAGGGCAGAAATCTACCAGGGCGCAATCTACCAGGGCAGAAATCTACCAGGGCGCAATCTACCAGGGCGCAATCTACCAGGGCGCAATCTACCAGGGCAGAAATCTACCAGGGCGCAATCTACCAGGCGCAATCTACCAGGGCGCAATCTACCAGGGCGCAATCTACCAGGGCAGAAATCTACCAGGGCGCAATCTACCAGGGCGCAATCTACCAGGGCAGAAATCTACCAGGGGGCAATCTACCAGGGCGCAATCTACCAGGGCGCAATCTACCAGGGCAAAAATCTACCAGGGCGCAATCTACCAGGGCAGAAATCTACCAGGGCGCAATCTACCAGGGCAGAAATCTACCAGGGCGCAATCTACCAGGGCAGAAATCTACCAGGGCAGAAATCTACCAGGGCAGAAATCTACCAGGGCGCCATCTACCAGGGCAGAAATCTACCAGAACTAAAATCTACCAGGGCGCAATCTACCAGGGCGCAATCTACCAGGGCAGAAATCTACCAGGGCAGAAATCTACCAGGGCAGAAATCTACCAGGGCGCAATCTACCAGGGCAAAACTCTACCAGGGCAGAAATCTACCAGAACTAAAATCTACCAGGGCGTAATCTACCAGGGCGCAATCTACCAGGGCGCAATCTACCAGGGCGCAATCTACCAGGGCAGAAATCTACCAGGGCTAAAATCTACCAGGGCAGAAATCTACCAGAACTAAAATCTACCAGGGCGCAATCTACCAGGGCAGAAATCTACCAGAACTAAAATCTACCAGGGCGCAATCTACCAGGGCAGAAATCTACCAGGGCAGAAATCTACCAGAACTAAAATCTACCAGGGCAGAAATCTACCAGGGCAGAAATCTACCAGAACTACAATCTACTAGGGCAGAAATCTACCAGGGCGCAATCTACCAGGACGCAATCTACCAGGGCGCAATCTACCAGGGCAGAAATCTACCAGAACTACAATCTACCAGGGCGCAATCTACCAGGGCGCAATCTACCAGGGCGCAATCTACCAGGGCAGAAATCTACCAGGGCAGAAATCTACCAGAACTAAAATCTACCAGGGCGCAATCTACCAGGGCGCAATCTACCAGGGAGCAATCTACCAGGGCAGAAATCTACCAGAACTAAAATCTACCAGGGCAGAAATCTACCAGGGCAGAAATCTACCAGGGCAGAAATCTACCAGAACTAAAATCTACCAGGGCGCAATCTACCAGGGCGCAATCTACCAGGGCAGAAATCTACCAGAACTAAATTCTACCAGGGCGCAATCTACCAGGGCAGAAATCTACCACGGCAGAAATCTACCAGAACTACAATCTACCAGGGCAGAAATCTACCAGGGCAGAAATCTACCAGGGCGCAATCTACCAGGGCGCAATCTACCAGGGCGCAATCTACCAGGGCGCAATCTACCAGGGCGCAATCTACCAGGGCAGAAATCTACCAGGGCAGAAATCTACCAGAACTAAAATCTACCAGGGCGCAATCTACCAGGGCAGAAATCTACCAGGGCGCAATCTACCAGGGCAGAAATCTACCAGGGCAGAAATCTACCAGGGCAGAAATCTACCAGGGCAGAAATCTACCAGAACTAAAATCTACCAGGGCGCAATCTACCAGGGCGCAATCTACCAGGGCAGAAATCTACCAGGGCGCAATCTACCAGGGCGCAATCTACCAGGGCAGAAATCTACCAGGGCGCAATCTACCAGGGCAGAAATCTACCAGGGCGCAATCTACCAGGGCAGAAATCTACCAGGGCAGAAATCTACCAGGGCAGAAATCTACCAGGGCGCAATCTACCAGGGCAGAAATCTACCAGGGCGCAATCTACCAGGGCAGAAATCTACCAGGGCAGAAATCTACCAGGGCAGAAATCTACCAGGGCGCAATCTACCAGGGCAGAAATCTACCAGGGCAGAAATCTACCAGGGCAGAAATCTACCAGAACTAAAATCTACCAGGGCGCAATCTACCAAGGCAGAAATCTTCCAGGGCGCAATCTACCAGGGCGCAATCTACCAGGGCGCAATCTACCAGGGCGCAATCTACCAGGGCGCAATCTACCAGGGCAGAAATCTACCAGGGCGCAATCTACCAGGGCGCAATCTACCAGGGCGCAATCTACCAGGGCGCAATCTACCAGGGCGCAATCTACCAGGGCAGAAATCTACCAGGGCGCAATCTACCAGGGCAGAAATCTACCAGGGCAGAAATCTACCAGGCGCAATCTACCAGGGCGCAATCTACCAGGGCGCAATCTACCAGGGCGCAATCTACCAGTGCAGAAATCTACCAGGGCGCAATCTACCAGGGCAGAAATCTACCAGGGCAGAAATCTACCAGAACTAAAATCTACCAGGGCGCAATCTACCAGGGCAGAAATCTACCAGGGCAGAAATCTACCAGGGCGCCATCTACCAATGCGCAATCTACCAGGAAGCAGTCTACCAGGAAGCAGTCTACCAGGGCGCAATCCACCAGGGCAGAAATCTACCAGGGCAGAAATCTACCAGAACTAAAATCTACCAGGGCGCAATCTACCAGGGCGCAATCTACCAGGGCGCAATCTACCAGTGCGCAATCTACCAGGAAGCAGTCTACCAGTGCGCAATCTACCAGGGCAGAAATCTACCAGGGCAGAAATCTACCAGTGCGCAATCTACCAGTGCAGAAATCTACCAGGGCGCAATCCACCAGGGCAGAAATCTACCAGGGCAGAAATCTACCAGAACTAAAATCTACCAGGGCGCAATCTACCAGGGCAGAAATCTACCAGGGCAGAAATCTACCAGGGCAGAAATCTACCAGGGAGCAATCTACCAGGGCGCAATCTACCAGGGCAGAAATCTACCAGGGCGCAATCTACCAGGGCGCAATCTACCAGGGCAGAAATCTACCAGGGCAAAACTCTACCAGGGCAAAAATCTACCAGGGAGCAATCTACCAGGGCAGAAATCTACCAGGGCAGAAATCTACCAGGGCAGAAATCTACCAGGGCAAAAATCTACCAGGGCAGAAATCTACCAGGGAGCAATCTACCAGGGCGCAATCTACCAGGGCATAAATCTACCAGGGGGCAATCTACCAGGGGGCAATCTACCAGGGCAAAAATCTACCAGGGCAGAAATCTATCAGGGCAGAAATCTACCAGGGGGGCAATCTACCAGGGCAGAAATCTACCAGGGCAGAAATCTACCAGGGCAAAAATCTACGAGAAGGCAATCTACCAGGGCAGAAATCTACCAGGGGGCAATCTACCAGGGGGCAATCTACCAGGGCAGAAATCTACCAGGAGGCAATCTACCAGGGCGCAATCTACCAGGGCAGAAATGTACCAGGGGGCAATCTACCAGGGCGCAATCTACCAGGGCAGAAATCTACCAGGGCAGAAATCTACCAGGGCAAAAATCTACCAGGGGGCAATCTACCAGGACAAAAATCTACCAGGGGGCAATCTACCAGGGCAAAAATCTACCAGGGCAGAAATCTACTAGGGAGCAATCTACCAGGGCAAAAATCTACCAGGGCAGAAATCTACCAGGGCAGAAATCTACCAGGGCAGAAATCTACCAGGGCAGAAATCTACCAGCGCGCGATCTACCAGGGTAGAAATCTACCAGGGCATAATCTACCAGGGCGCAATCTACCAGGGCAGAAATCTACCAGGGGGCAATCTACCAGGGCAAAAATCTACCAGGGCAGAAATCTACCAGGGCGCAATCTACCAGGGCAGAAATCTACCAGGGGGCAATCTACCAGGGCAAAAATCTACCAGGGCGCAATCTACCAGGGCAAAAATCTACCAGGGCCCAATCAACCAGGGCAAAAATCTACCAGGGCAGAAATCTACAAGGGGGCAATCTACCAGGACAGAAATCTACCAGGGGGCAATCTACCAGGGCAAAAATCTACCAGGGGGCAATCTACCAGGGCAGAAATCTACCAGGGGGCAATCTACCAGGGCAGAAATCTACCAGGGGGCAATCTACCAGGGCAGAAATCTACCAGGGGGCAATCTACCAGGGCAAAAATCTACCAGGGGGCAATCTACCAGGGCAGAAATCTACCAGGGGGCAATCTATCAGGGCAGAAATCTACCAGGGGGCAATCTATCAGGGCAGAAATCTACCAGGGCAGAAATCTACCAGGTGGCAATCTACCAGGGCAAAAATCTACCAGGGGGCAATCTACCAGAGCAAAAATCTACCAGGGGGCAATCTACCAGGGCAGAAATCTACCAGGAAGCAATCTACCAGGGCAGAAATCTACCAGGGGCAATCTACCAGGGCAAAAATCTACCAGGGGGCAATCTACCATGGCAAAAATCTACCAGGGCGCAATCTACCAGGGGGCAATCTACCAGGGCAGAAATCTACCAGGGGGCAATCTACCAGGGCAGAAATCTACCAGGACGCAATCTACCAGGGCGCAATCTACCAGGGCAGAAATCTACCAGGGAGCAATCTACCAGGGCAGAAATCTACCAGGGCGCAATCTACCAGGGCGCAATCTACCAGGGCAGAAATCTACCAGGGAGCAGTCTACCAGGGCAGAAATCTACCAGGGCAGAAATCTACCAGGGCAGAAATCTACCAGGGCAGAAATCTACCAGGGCAGAAATCTACCAGGGCGCAATCTACCAGGGCAGAAATCTACCAGGGCAAAAATCTACCAGGGCGCAATCTACCAGGGCGCAATCTACCAGGGCATAATTCTACCAGGGGGCAATCTACCAGGGCAGAAATCTACCAGGGCGCAATATACCAGGGCAAAAATCTACCAGGGCGCAATCTACCAGGGCGCAATCTACCAGGGCGCAATCTACCAGGGCGCAATCTACCAGGGCAGAAATGTACCAGGGCAGAAATCTACCAGGGGGCAATCTACCAGGGCGCAATCTACCAGGGCGCAATCTACCAGGGCGCAATCTTCCAGGGCATAAATCTACCAGGGCAGAAATCTATCAGGGCGCAATCTACCAGGGCAGAAATCTACCAGGGGGCAATCTACCAGGGCAGAAATCTACCAGGGCACAATCTACCAGGGCACAAATCTACCAGAACTAAAATCTACCAGGGCGCAATCTACCAGGGCGCAATCTACAAGGGCAGAAATCTACAAGGGCAGAAATCTACCAGGGGGCAATCTACCAGGGCAGAAATCTACCGGGGTAGAAATCTACCAGGGCAGAAATCTACCAGGGCAAAAATCTACCAGGGCAGAAATCTACCAGGGCAAAAATCTACCAGGGCAAAAATCTACCAGGGCAAAAATCTACCAGGGCAGAAATCTACCAGGGCAGAAATCTACCAGGGGGCAATCTACCAGGGCAGAAATCTACCAGGGCAAAAATCTACCAGGGCAAAAATCTACCAGGGCGCCTTGTGCATGCTTCAGCGTGAAAAAAAGGCGTGTCACAAGAGCGAATCCATCCTTCCATCCATCCCTCCATCCATCCACCCTTCCACCCACCCACCCACCCACCCATCCTTCCATCCATCCATCCATCCATCCATCCAAGCACACATTCTCTCACCTGGGCACTGTCTGATGAATGGGCATGTTGGAGAGGGATTTCTTGCTAGACTTTCGCACCAGGGTGATGGTGAAGTTTGCCTTGATGGCGGGCTCGTCAAAGCAAGGGAAGACCGCTCGGGCGTCAGTGGGCTGGAATTGGGTGGCAGCCACGTAGCTAAAAATACACACAGAAAGAGAATGGGTGCCTGTGTGGTTGGTGAGGGGGTGAGGGGCGGTGGTGGGAGAGTTGAGGCAAGGGGAAGGGAAGGAGGGGTGGGTGGTTGGGGGCAATAGTGAACAGTATGTGATGGATTTTCTGATGAGCGAGAGAGATTGAGCGAGTGAGTAAATGAGCGGGCAATTGAATGAGTGCATGAGCTATCGATTGAGTGGGTAAACAAGCGAGCGATTGGGTGAGTGAATGAGGGAGCGATTGAGTGGGTAAACAAGCAAGCGATTGGGCGAGTGAATGAGGGAGCGATTGAGTGGGTAAACAAGCAAGCGATTGGGTGAGTGAATGAGGGAGCGATTGAGCCAGTGAACGAGCCAGCGACTGAGTGAACGAGCGAGCGATTGAGTGAGTGAACAAGCAAGCGATTGAGTGAGTGAACAAGCAAGCGATTGAGTGAGTGAACAAGCAAGCGATTGAGTGAGTGAACAAGCAAGCGATTGAGTGAGTGAATGAGCGTGCGATTGAGTGAGTGAGCGAGTGATATGAACGGACGATCAAGAGAGTGAATAAGCGAGCGACTCATTGAGAGATTGAGTGAGCACGTTATGGAATGATTCAACGCGTGGCCGCTTCAACTGACTGACCGACTAACTGACGGACTTTTTGAATGATTCACTTTTCGACTTAACAATTTTTATTTTTATACTGATCTTTTGACCATTCAACCGACCGACCGACGTGATTGATTGATTGCTTGATAGGTTTACTGACTGACTGACTAACTGATCGATGGATCGATCAATTGTTTGATTGATTGGTCAACTGATTGATCGATTGATTAACTGACTGACTGACCGATGGATTGATCAATTGGTTGACTGGTTGATCAATATATTGATCAATTTATGAACTGATGGCCGTCTTGATTGATCGCCTGACTGCCTGACTTATCGATTGATTGGGTGCAGACTAGCAGGAGAATGAGCACCACTACTCATGCTCTTACACTGTCTGGTTGCCGCGTTTGTACTCGCTGAGGTACAGCCCGTGGAGGTCATCGGTGAGATTGCCCCGGAATTTCATGCTGACGTCATACTCGCCGTCCTTGACCAGGGGACCGCTCAGCTCGATGACCAGGAACTGACGTACCTGCAAGCATACGTCATCAGTAGGTCGTTACTACGTCACTTTGAATGATTGATCACCAGGAACTGACGTACCTGCAAGCATACGTCATCAGTAGGTCGTTACTACGTCACTTTGAATGATTGATCACCAGGAACTGACGTACCTGCAAGCATACATCATCAGTAGGTCGTTACTACGTCACTGAACGATTTGCATAGCAAAAATGTGAATAGATCATTGGTGTGTGTGTGTGTGTGTGTGTGTGTGTGTGTGTGTGTGTGTGTGTGTGTGTGTGTGTGTGTGTGTGTGAGTGTGTGTGTGTGTGTGTGTGTGTGTGTGTGTGTGTGAGTGTGAGGTGTGTGTGTGTGTGTGTGTGTGTGTGTGTGTGTGTGTGAGTGTGTGTGTGTGTGTGTGTGTGTGTGTGTGTGTGTGTGTGTGTGTGTGTGTGTGTGTCTGAGTGTGTGTGAGTGTGAGTGTGTGTGTGTGTGTGTGTGTGTGTGTGTGTGTGTGTGTGTGTGTGTGTGTCTGAGTGTGTGTGTGTGTGAGTGTGTGTGTGTGTGTGTGTGTGTGTGTGTGTGTGTGTGTGTGTGTGTGTGTGTGTGTGTGTGTGTAAAGTGTCTACAATGTAGGCAGTGTCAGAAACTGAAAAATATACGTGCTTAAGCTAAGCTGGAGCACTCTGCATGTACGTAGAAGTGCAGTCTTTACATATTCATATTTTTTAGAAACTGTACACACATCAAATGAACCGTTTTGGCATCGTATCTTGACATTTAGATAAAATGTGATTGATCTAAATATATGGGATATGTGTTTGAATTATTACTGTACAGATATCAGTCTGTCGCACGGTCTACACATTTAACACATCTGCGTGCGTTCTGGTTGAGGTCAGTCGTTTCAATGTGGGTGTGCGGTGTCATCTTTCAGTCAAGTGCACATCCATCTGTCAGTGGCCAAACAGTCCTCCGCGCACTACTTTCCAGTGGAGATTTCTCATCATGTATCATCTCACACGTGAGTTATCTACTTATCATCAATCAACCATTGTGCAAATCGATCAATCTTGTGTTCACTGATCGATTTTGATTGTCTCATCGAAGAACTGATCGAACGAAAGTAAGATGATTCACGGTTTTTGATCGAGCATTTTGTCCATTTTCTTGCGTTTACATGGGGTAGATAAGTCCAGACAAATGATCTCTCTCACTATCTCTCTCTCTCTCTCTCTCTCTCTCTCTCTCTCTCTCTCTCTCTCTCTCTCTCCCTCTGTCTCTCTCTCTGTTTTTGTAAGAAAGGCAGAAATGCCTAAAATTTCATCCTTGATAAATAAAGAATCAATCAATCAATCAATCTCCCCCTCTCTCTCTCTCTCTCTCTCTCTCTCTCTCTCTCTCTCTCTCTCTCTCTCTCTCTCTCTCTCTCTCTCTCTCTCCCCACAAGCCATGCAAGCTACTGCATACGGGGGTCTATTCTTACTCCCAACCCACACGGGGGTCTATCCTTACCCCCAACCCACACGGGGGTCTATTCTTACCCCCAACCCACACGGGGGTCTATTCTTACCCCCAACCCACACGGGGTCTATCCTTACCCCCAACCCACACGGGGGTCTATTCTTACCCCAAACCCACACGGGGGTCTATTCTTACCCCAAACCCACACGGGGGTCTATTCTTACCCCCAACCCACACGGGGGTCTATTCTTACCCCCAACCCACAAGAGGTACCCACATGAGGACTACCAAGGACTGACGTCACATACCTTGTCCTCCCTGTGTCCGACCATCGTGGGGGCCGTAGCCGTGGACCCTGCGGCCCCGACTGTGACGTCACTGACGTTCAGGTCGTTCATGTGCAGAGTGATGTTCCTCGTGGCCTCCTTGCAGAGGATCCTGATTGTGACGGAACCATCAAAGAAGAATCTTTTGGGGTCAGGGCCGTAAAGGTCAGGCCTGAGCTCCACGTCATAGTAAACGGGATGCAGTGCACGGGGAAGTCTGACGTCAACTTTGGGGGCGGCGGTGGGAGCGGAAGTCGAAGTTGCCGACGTTGTTGTTGTCATTCCACTTCCGGGGCACGCTGAACCTGGGGAAGAAAGTCAGAGAAAGTGAAGAATTTGGATGGAGTTGGTGCAGAGGTCGTGCTTGCACGCTCGAGGGATTCTGGTGATTTCTTCAGAGTTATGTCCCCTTCCCCTGTCTCTGCTTAACTATGAGGCTTGTAGCGACGAAACGCTACTGTCGACGAAAAGTTAATCCGGAAGTCATCGCAGAGTTATCTGCTCGGCTCTCTCTTTAAGCGATTTACCGCTCCTGCACCTGTTCTTCGCATGGAATATATCCCGACAAACGACGCATTAGTTGCTTTACGAGTTTTTGTGTTTTTGGTGTATTTGTGTAGTTTAACACATAATGTAGCGTTCAAAAAAGTTTTTCCCCGTGCAAAGCCGTCTCCCCTGCCGGAAATAATATGGGAGTCACCTCCCTGTAGTCTATTTTTAGTCTGGTTAAAAAAAACGCGACCGTTGACTGACTTCCCACGCCCGGGGAGTTATGCTAAGATCCGGCCGCGTTAATATATCTGCGTTTTGTGACAAACGTCTTGCTCGGCGGTACTGTACTCCATGCACCTTAACGGTCCGCGTGATTCGGGTGTAATCTTAAGCTAAACGACGTTCCGAATTTTTCCGACTTCGACCATTTCAGCAGCGCCAATAAACGTCGTTTAGCTTAAGATTACACCCGAATCACGCGGACCGTTAAGGTGCATGGAGTACAGTACCGCCGAGCAAGACGTTTGTCACAAAACTCAGATATATTAACGCGGCCGGATCTTAGCATAACTCCCCGGGCGTGCGAAGTCAGTCAGGCCGAGTGGCGGGTGCCGTCTCTTTTTAGAGTTGAATTTTCAGCACGTCCCGAGCAGATAACTCTGCGATGACTTCCGGATAAACTTTTCGTCGACAGTAACTTTTCGTCGCTACAAGGCTGGTCTATCTGGGGTATTGGTCGTGCTCGCTGAGAAGTGCACAACATTTCGGCTCGTTGAGCCGTCATCAGGTGTAGACTACGACCAGTGCTCGAGCTGGTCCCACAGAGCTGGTCCCCCACAGCTGGTCCCCCACAGCTGGTCCCCCACAGCTGGTCATACCCCCACAGCTGGTCCCCCACAGCTGGTCATAGCCCCACAGCTGGTCCCACAGAGCTGGTCCCACCCCCACAGCTGGTCCCACACAGCTGGTCCCACACAGCTTGTCCCACACAGCTGGAGAGCTGGTCCCACACAGCTGGTCCCACCCACACAGCTGGTCCCACCCACACAGCTGGTCCCACCCACACAGCTGGTCCCACCCACACAGCTGGTCCCACCCACACAGCTGGTCCCACCCACACAGCTGGTCCCACCCACACAGCTGGTCCCACCCACACAGCTGGTCCCACCCACACAGCTGGTCCCACCCACACAGCTGGTCCTACCCACACAGCTGGAGAGCTGGTCCCACACAGCTGGAGAGCTGGTCCCACACAGCTGGTCCCACCCACACAGCTGGTCCTACCCACACAGCTGGTCCTACCCACACAGCTGATCCTACCCACACAGCTGGTCCCACCCACACAGCTGGTCCCACCCACAGAGCTGGTCCCACACAGCTGGTCCTACCCACAGCTGGTCCTACCCACACAGCTGGTCCCACACAGCTGGTCCCACACAGCTGGTCCCACACAGCTGGTCCCACACAGCTGGTCCTACCCACAGCTGGTCCTACCCACAGCTGGTCCTACCCACAGCTAGTCCTACCCACAGCTGGTCCCACCCACAGAGCTGGTCCCACACAGCTGGTCCCACCCACAGAGCTGGTCCGACAGAGCTGGTTCCACCCACAGAGCTGGTCCCACCCACAGAGCTGGTCCTACCCACAGCTGGTCCTACCCACAGAGCTGGTCCCACAGAGCTAGTTCCACCCACAGAGCTGGTCCTACCCACAGAGCTGGTCCTACCCACAGAGCTGGTCCTACCCACAGAGCTGGTCCTACCCACAGAGCTGGTCCTACCCACAGAGCTGGTCCTACCCACAGAGCTGGTCCCACCCACAGAGCTGGTCCTACAGACAGAGCTGGTCCCACAGAGCTGGTCCTACCCACAGAGCTGGTCCCACAGAGCTAGTCCTAGCCACAGAGCTAGTCCTAGCCACAGAGCTGGTCCTACCCACAGAGCTGGTCCCACACAGCTGGTCCCACACAGCTGGTCCCACACAGCTGGTCCCACACAGCTGGTCCCACACAGCTGGTCCTACCCACAGCTGGTCCTACCCACAGAGCTGGTCCTACCCACAGAGCTGGTCCTACCCACAGAGCTGTACAGAGCTGGTCCTTTTTCTCCGAATTTGACAGTTGGTCGCGCAGTCACCTTCCATTGTGTATGATGCAGGCTATATATTCGTATGCAATACAATACAAAGTGCGCGGAAACATTTCGCGTACTCGTGGCTAGTCAAGTTAAGAACAGGCTTAAGGAACAGACTCAAGAATAATAATCAAACAAAACTATTTAAAAACAGACGTTCTTTGCAACGGTCGCGTTCTTGTAGCTCTACATGCAATTCAACACGAGTGCGGCACTCCTGTGAAGTAGGCTCAAGATGTTTTGGAAGGGAAAGAGAAAAGAGAAGACAGAAGACAGAAGAGAGAAGAGAGAAAAGGGAAGGATGGATGGGTGGATGGATGGATGGTGTTTTATGGCCTATCAGCCTTTGTAGGCTATATAAGGCCAGTAAGCACGAAAATCACCAGAACAGTTTGGAGTAAACGCTAATCAAGTCACTGTGTCCCTAGTTATTCGCCTCTTGCGAATTGCGTAGGGAGACGCGGTGGGACAATTCTTACCCCGAACCCACAGGGGGAAGAAAAGTGAAGGAGAAAAGAGGAGAGAGAAGTAAACAGAAGAAAACAGGCGAGATGAAAACAGTAGAGAAGAAAACAGAAGAAGAAAAAACAAAAGAACAGAACACCCCCAGAAGAAAACAGAAGAGAACTGAACTGAACAGAAGAAAACAAACAAGAACAGAAGAAAACAGAAAATAATAGAACAGAACGGAGGAGAACAGAACAAACGAGAACAGAACAGAACTGGAAAGAAGGAAAGAAAGCAAGCAAGAAAGAAAGAAAGCAAAAAAGCAAGCAAGCAAGAAAGAAAGCAAAAAAGCAAGAAAGAAAGCAAAAAAGCAAGAAAGCAAGCAAGAAAGAAAGAAAGCAAAACAGCAAGAAAGCAAGCAAGAAAGAAAGAAAGCAAAACAGCAAGAAAGCAAGCAAGCAAGCAAGAAAGAAAGAAAGCAAAAAAGCAAGAGAGAAAGCAAGCAAGCAGGAACGCAAGAACGCGAGAGAGCAAACAAGAAAGAAAGAAGGAAAATCAAGCAAGAAAGACAGAAGAAAATCAAGCAAGAAAGAAAGAAGGAAATCAAGCAAGAAAGAAAGAAGGAAATCAAGCAAGCAAGACAGAAGGAAATCACGCAAGAAAGAAAGAAGGAAATCACGCAAGAAAGACAGAAGGAAATCACGCAAGAAAGAAAGAAGGAAATCAAGCAAGAAAGAAAGAAGGAAATCAAGCAAGAAAGAAAGACAGAAGGGAATCAAGCAAGAAAGAAAGAAGGAAATCAAGCAAGAAAGAAAGAAGGAAATCACGCAAGAAAGAAAGAAGGAAATCAAGCAAGAAAGAAAGACAGAAGGAAATCAAGCAAGAAAGACAGAAGGAAATCACGCAAGAAAGACAGAAGGAAATCAAGCAAGAAAGAAAGAAGGAAATCACGCAAGAAAGACAGAAGGAAATCAAGCAAGAAAAGAAAGAAGGAAATCAAGCAAGAAAGAAAGAAGGAAATCACGCAAGAAAGAAAGAAGGAAATCAAGCAAGAAAGAAACAAGGAAATCAAGCAAGAAAGAAAGACAGAAGGGAATCAAGCAAGAAAAAAAGAAGGAAATCAAGCAAGCAAGAAAGAAGGAAATCACGCAAGAAAGAAAGAAGGAAATCAAGCAAGAAAGAAAGACAGAAGGAAATCAAGCAAGAAAGAAAGAAGGAAATCACGCAAGAAAGAAAGAAGGGAATCAAGCAAGCAAGAAAGAAGGAAACTTAGACACGGACACAGTCACCGCCCTGGACCATCTCATAACGCATAGTGTCCTTGACCTCATTACAGGAGAGCCCAGCCGAGATCATGCGTTGTTTGCCAAGAGACAGAGTTGACACAGGGGAGGGGAAAAGTTTGCACTCATCTCAAGAAAATTGGGGGCAGATCAAGCAAAGACAGTTCTCGGTGCGTGTATGTTCAGTCAAACCCACGCAGTCAAGTCCGCCGTTTTCACGCTGCTGATTGACTGCGGGCAAAGACGGCAGTTGTGGTGGTGGAATACTGGTAGTACAAGTAGCAGTCATGGTAGCAGTAGCAGTAGAAGTAGCAGCGACAGTGGGAGTGGTAAAAATAGTAGTAGTAGCAGCAGCAGCAATAGCAGCAGCAGCAGCAGCAATATCAGCAGCAGCAGCAGTAGTAGCAGCATCAGCAGTAGCAGCAGCATCAGCAATAGTAGCAGCAGCAGTAGTAGCAGCAGCAGCAATAGCAGCAGCAGCAATAGCAGCAGCAGCAGCAGCAATATCAGCAGCAGCAGCAGTAGTAGCAGCATCAGCAGTAGCAGCAGCATCAGCAATAGTAGCAGCAGCAGTAGCAGTAGCAGCAGCAGCAGCAGTAGCAGTAGTAGAAGTAGCAGTAGCAGTATTTGTAGCTGCAGCAGCAGGAAAAAAGGTGTCCTACCAGTAGTATTGGAAGTAGCAGTATTTGTAGTGCAGCAGCAGCGTGGTAGTCGTGACAAATAGTAAAAAGTATTAGTAGCTTAGTACTAGTCGTGACACTAGTGGGAGCAGCAGCAGCAGTAGCAGCAGTGGCAGTAGGAGAGGAAGTAGATGTAGTAGTGGTGGTGGACGTGCGAGTAGTCGTTGTGGTGGCACTTGTGGCAGTAGCAGCAGCAGCAGCAGACATACGAGTAGTGATTGTGGAGACACTAGTGGCAGCGCCAGCAGTAGTGGTGGCTGTGGGTGTGGTGGCTGTGGGTGTGGTGGCTGTGGGTGTGGTGGCTGTGGGTGTGGTGGCTGTAGGTGCTGTGGGTGTGGTGGGTGTTGTGGCTGTGCGTGTGGTGGCTGTGGGTGTGGTGACTGTGGGTGTGGTGGCTGTGGGTGCTGTGGGTGTGTTGGGTGTTGTGGCTGTGCGTGTGGTGGCTGTGGGTGTGGTGGCTGTGGGTGTGGTGGCTGTGGGTGCTGTGGGTGTGGTGGCTGTGGGTGTGGTGGCTGTGGGTGTGGTGGGTGTGGGTGTGGTGGGTGTGGGTGTGGTGGCTGTGGGTGTGGTGGCTGCGGGTGTGATGGCTGCGGGTGTGATGGGTGTGGGTGTGGTGGCTGTGGGTGTGGTGGGTGTGGGTGTGGTGGCTGTGGGTGTGATGGGTGTGGGTGTGGTGGCTGTGGGTGTGGTGGCTGTGGGTGTGGTGGCTGTGGGTGTGGTGGCTGTGGGTGCTGTGGGTGTGGTGGGTGTGGGTGTGGTGGCTGTGCGTGTGGTGGCTGTGGGTGTGGTGGCTGTGGGTGTGGTGGCTGTGGTGGCTGTGGGTGTGGTGGCTGTGGTGGCTGTGGGTGTGGTGTGTGTTGGGTGTGGTGGCTGTGGGTGTGGTGGCTGTGGGTGTGGTGGGTGTGGGTGTGGTGGTGGTGGGTGTGGTGGTGGGTGTGGGTGTGGTGGCTGTGGGTGTGGTGGCTGTGGGTGTGGTGGCTGTGGGTGTGGTGGCTGTGGGTGTGGTGGGTGTGGGTGTGGTGGGTGTGGGTGTGGTGGCTGTGGGTGTGGTGGCTGTGGGTGTGTGGGTGTGGTGGGTGTGGGTGTGGTGGCTGTGGGTGTGGTGGCTGTGGGTGTGGTGGCTGTGGGTGGCTGTGGGTGTGGTGGCTGTGGGTGTGGTGGCTGTGGGTGTGGTGGCTGTGGGTGTGGTGGTATAGGTGTGGTGGCTGTGGTGTGGTGGCTGTGGGTGTGGTGGCTGTGGTGTGGTGGCTGTGGTGGCTGTGGTGGTGGTGGTGGCTGTGGTGGCGGTGGCTGTGGTGGCTGTGGTGGCTGTGGTGGTGGTGGCTGTGGTGGTGGCTGTGGGGTGGTGGCTGTGGTGGCTGTGGGGTGGTGGCTGTGGTGGCTGTGGGGTGGTGGCTGTGGTGGCTGTGGTGTGGTGGCTGTGGTGGCTGTGGGTGGCTGTGGGTGGCTGTGGGTGTGGTGGCTGTGGTGGCTGTGGGTGGTGGCTGTGGTGTGTTGGCTGTGGTGGCTGTGGGATGGTGGCTGTGGTGGCTGTGGTGGCTGTGGGTGGTGCTGTGGTGGCTGTGGGGTGGTGGCTGTGGTGGCTGTGGGGTGGTGGCTGTGGTGGCTGTGGGGTGGTGGCTGGGGTGGCTGTGGGGTGGTGGCTGTGGGGTGGTGGCTGTGATGGCTGTGGGGTGGTGGTTGTGGTGGCTGTGGGGTGGTGGCTGTGGTGTGGTGGCTGTGGTGGCTGTGGGGTGATGGCTGTGGGCTGGTGGCTGTGGTGTGGTGGCTGTGGTGGCTGTGGGGTGGTGGCTGTGGTGGCTGTGGTGGCTGTGGGGTGGTGGCTGTGGTGTGGTGGCTGTGGTGGCTGTGGTGGCTGTGGGGTGGTGGCTGTGGGTGGCTGTGGGGTGGTGGCTGTGGTGGCTGTGGGATGGTGGCTGTGGTGGCTGTGGTGGCTGTGGTGGCTGTGGGGTGGTGGCTGTGGTGGCTGTGGTGGCTGTGGTGGCTGTGGTGGCTGTGGTGGCTGTGGGGTGGTGGCTGTGGTGGCTGTGGTGGCTGTGGGTGGTGGTGGCTGTGGGGTGGTGGCTGTGGTGGCTGTGGTGGCTGTGGTGGCTGTGGTGGCTGTGGTGGCTGTGGTGGCTGTGGTGGCTGTGGTGGCTGTGGGGTGGTGGCTGTGGTGTGGTGGCTGTGGTGGCTGTGGGGTGGTGGCTGTGGGTGGCTGTGGGGTGGTGGCTGTGGTGGCTGTGGTGGCTGTGGTGGCTGTGGTGGCTGTGGTGGCTGTGGTGGCTGTGGGGTGGTGGTGGCTGTGGTGGCTGTGGTGGCTGTGGTGGCTGTGGGGTGGTGGCTGTGGTGTGGTGGCTGTGGTGGCTGTGGGTGGCTGTGGGGTGGTGGCTGTGGGTGGCTGTGGGGTGGTGGCTGTGGTGGCTGTGGGGTGGTGGCTGTGGTGGCTGTGGGATGGTGGCTGTGGCGGCTGTGGTGGCTGTGGTGGCTGTGGTGGCTGTGGTGGCTGTGGGGTGGTGGCTGTGGTGGCTGTGGTGGCTGTGGTGGCTGTGGTGGCTGTGGTGGCTGTGGGGTGGTGGCTGTGGTGGCTGTGGTGGCTGTGGTGGCTGTGGGGTGGTGGCTGTGGTGGCTGTGGTGGCTGTGATGGCTGTGGGGTGGTGGCTGTGGTAGCTGTGGGGTGATGGCTGTGGTGGCTGTGGTGGCTGTGGTGGCTGTGGTGGCTGTGGTGGCTGTGGTGGCTGTGGTGTGGTGGCTGTGGTGGCTGTGGTGGCTGTGGTGGCTGTGGTGGCTGCGGTGTGGTGGCTGTGGTGGCTGTGGTGTGGTGGCTGTGGTGGCTGTGGTGGCTGTGGTGGCTGTGGTGGCTGTGGGGTGGTGGCTGTGGTGGCTGTGGTGGCTGTGGGGTGGTGGCTGTGGTAGCTGTGGGGTGATGGCTGTGGTGGCTGTGGTGGCTGTGGTGGCTGTGGTGGCTGTGGTGGCTGTGGTGGCTGTGGTGTGGTGGCTGTGGTGGCTGTGGGGTGGTGGCTGTGGTGGCTGTGGTGGCTGTGGGGTGGTGGCTGTGGTGGCTGTGGGGTGGTGGCTGTGGTGGCTGTGGGGTGGTGGCTGTGGTGTGGTGGCTGTGGTGGCTGTGGGGTGGTGGCTGTGGGGTGGTGGCTGTGGTGGCTGTGGGGTGGTGGCTGTGGTGGCTGTGGGGTGGTGGCTGTGGGGTGGTGGCTGTGGGGTGGTGGCTGTGGTGGCTGTGGGGTGGCGGCTGTGGTGGCTGTGGGGTGGTTGTATGTGGGGTGGTGGCTGTGGGGTGGTGGCTGTGATGGCTGTGGGGTGGTGGCTGTGGGGTGGCGGCTGTGGTGGCTGTGGGGTGGTTGTATGTGGGGTGGTGGCTGTGGGGTGGTGGCTGTGGGGTGGTTGTATGTGGGGTGGTGGCTGTGGGGTGGTGGCTGTGATGGCTGTGGGGTGGTGGCTGTGATGGCTGTGGGGTGGTGGCTGTGGGGTGGCGGCTGTGGTGGCTGTGGGGTGGTGGCTGTGGGGTGGTGGCTGTGGTGTGGTGACTGTGATGGCTGCGGGGTGGTGGCTGTGGGGTGGTGGCTGTGGTGGCTGTGGGATGGTGGCTGTGGTGTGGTGACTGTGATGGCTGCGGGGTGGTGGCTGTGGGGTGGTGGCTGTGGTGGCTGTGGTGGCTGTGGTGGCTGTGGTGGCTGCGGTGGCTGTGGTGGCTGTGGTGGCTGTGGTGGCTGTGGGGTGGTGGCTGTGGGGTGGTGGCTGTGGTGGCTGTGGTGGCTGTGGTGGCTGTGGTGGCTGTGGTGTGGTGGCTGTGGTGTGGTGGCTGTGGTGGCTGTGGTGGCTGTGGTGGCTGTGGTGGCTGTGGTGGCTGTGGGGTGGTGGCTGTGGTGGCTGTGGTGGCTGTGGTGGCTGTGGTGGCTGTGGTGGCTGTGGTGGCTGTGGTGGCTGTGGTGGCTGTGGCTGTGGTGGCTGTGGTGGCTGTGGTGGCTGTGGTGGCTGTGGTGGCTGTGGTGGCTGTGGTGGCTGTGGAGGCTGTGGTGGCTGTGGTGGCTGTGGTGGCTGTGGTGGCTGTGGTGGCTGTGGTGGCTGTGGTGGCTGTGGTGGCTGTGGTGGCTGTGGTGGCTGTGGTGGCTGTGGTGGCTGTGGTGGCTGTGGTGTGGTGGCTGTGGTGGCTGTGGTGGCTGTGGTGGCTGTGGTGGCTGTGGTGGCTGTGGTGGTGGTGGCTGCGGTGTGGTGGCTGTGGTGGCTGTGGTGGCTGTGGTGGCTGTGGTGGCTGTGGTGGCTGTGGTGGCTGTGGTGTGGTGGCTGTGGTGGCTGTGGTGGCTGTGGTGGCTGTGGTGGCTGTGGGGTGGTGGCTGTGGTGGCTGTGGTGGCTGTGGTGGCTGTGGTGGCTGTGGGGTGGTGGCTGTGGTGGCTGTGGTGGCTGTGGTGGCTGTGGTGGCTGTGGTGGCTGTGGTGGCTGTGGGGTGGTGGCTGTGGTGGCTGTGGTGGCTGTGGTGGCTGTGGTGGCTGTGGGGTGGTGGCTGTGGTAGCTGTGGGGCAGGGCTGCCTACCCTCCTTTTTCGATTTCAGTATTACCAAGTTCCAATTTCAGTATTTCAGTTCCGCTTTCAGTATTAAACCGTGCGACAGCGCAAAAAAAGAAAGCAACCTTAATCATTAACCAGGGACCAAAAGATAAAAAACATACCTGATCTTATTTACACTATATACAATAGTTCTGCAGCTTGTTTACTGTGGCAAAGACTGGTAGTATGCACTTTTCAGGTCTTTCAGGTCTTTGACACTGTAGTGTCTGTCAAGGGCTTGTCCAGGCCTGGACTTGGCCACCACCAAGGCCTCCAAGGTGTCCGATCCCATGCTGCCTCTGAAGTGGGTCTTGTTCTTTCTCACTACTGAGAAAATGCGTTCACAGTGAGCTGATGAATGAGGGATTGTCATTATGGCAAGCATAACCATGGGGAGGTGTGGGAAGAGGAGGTCTTCCCCTTCTTTCAGCTTGGAGATGGCGAACCATGTTGCGTCGTCTCTTTCTTGGATGCACTTGCTGATGTCTGTGCACTGGTACCTTGCGAACTCCAGCTGAATGTCAGAGGTTGTCACTCCAGTGGGTTTCAGCTTGGGGAACTCTTCAGAAAGTACCCCAAGTCTTCAAAGCCAGGGCTAATGAAAAAAAATTGGCGAGCGTTCCTGAAAATACGGGAGTTTATTTTGCGTTCCGGAAATATCAAAATAAAAACTATATTAAAATAATTTCCAAAATCGTTGGCCTGTGGCTGTGCGCGAATCGTTTTCCGAAGCGGTCTACCGATGATTGCCGAATGGGTTTGTTCTGTAGTGCGCAGGCGCAGCGCGGGAAAATATTTCCGAAGATTGCCGAGTGACTTCGTTTTCGTACAGTGCGCAAGCGCAACGCACGAAGTGTTTTTCCGGAGAGTGCCGAACTTCTTCGTTTCCGGTATGTGCATTGTTCATGTGCAACAATGGCGTCCAAACGAAAGCCAAGCGATTGTGTTTCTGAATCATCGAAGAAACAGCGGAGGTCGCAGGTCTACATTCCAGCGTACACAGAGAAGTATCCATTTATAGTCCGCGGCACCACTGACTCCACTGTCAAATGTACGACTTGTGATAAGCAGTTCAGCATCTCCAGTGGTGGCGCCAACGATATCAAAAGGCATGTTGAAGGCCCAATGCATGTGAAGAAAATTGAGGAGAAGAAGATCGCAGCAGCGCAAAAACCTATCAGTCAATATTTTACACCGCCTCCTTCGAAAGTGTCCCAAATCGACATCGACGTAATTCGAGCTGAGGCGATGATGGTAGACTTGACAGTAGAACTGAACCTCCCAATGGCGGCATTGGACAAACTAAGTGTAGGTGTCAAGAAAATGTTCCCTGACTCCAAGATTGCCAAACAGTTCAGCTGTGCCAGAAGCAAGGGAACTGCCATTGTGAAAGAAATGGCAGCCAAGACAACATTGTCTCTCGCTGAAAGGATGAAGCTGCAACCCTTCACAATTTCAACGGATGGAAGCAATGACAAGGGTGGTGTCAAGTTATTTCCACTAATTGTGCGAACCATCGACCCTGACACAATGGAAGTGCGTTCAGACGCTCTCTCTGTCCCATCGATTGAAGGCTCAGCCACTGGTGTGAAGATCTTTGGTCTCATCAATGCTGAGTTCGTGGCGCACAACATTCCTTGGGATAACTGCCTGGCTTTAGGCTGTGACAATGCCAACGTCATGGTTGGAAAGGAGGCAGGAGTCTATGGGTGCATGACAAAGGAACACAAAAATCTGTACTTGTCAGGGTGTGTTTGTCATCTGATCCACATTGCAGCAGAGAAAGGTGCAGGTTGTTTTCCATTCAGCCCAAGTCAGCTTCTGATTGACGTGTATTACTACCTGGACAAGAGCAGCTGCCGCCAGTCGTCCTTGAAGATGTTCCAGATTCTGCTTGATCTGAAGGAGGAGAAGATGCTGAAGCATGTGACAACAAGATGGCTCAGCATTGGAAAGTGCCTGCCTCGAGTCATCAATTCTTGGGATGCGCTGTTTGATTTCTTCAGTCAGGAAGAAAAGAAAGCTGCCAATTCTTCAGCAAAGAAGAAAACTGGGGATTTGAAGAAGGTGTTTGCCTCCCGCAAAAACAAGTTGATATGCCTCTTCCTTGTAGACATAATCAAGGTGTTCGAGAAAATAAACACAATGCTGCAGGCTGAGAAACCCATGATCCATGTCCTCAAGAGTGAGCTGCACAAGTTCTACAAAGACTTGCTGATTAGATTCGTCAAGCCCACAGCTATGCTGAACAAGGAAGTCATGGATGTGGACTTCTCATCACAGGAGAACATCAAGAGCAAAGCAGATCTCCTCTATGGGGAAGAGGCCAGACTCCTTGTGACAAGGGAACAGGAGAGAAATCCGGGTAGTGAGCGGTATGAGGAGTTTCTGCAGTGTGTTGTCAAGTTCTACCAAGCCAGCTGCACCTACATCAAGGGAAGCTTTCCCTCTCTGATGAACTGCTCAGCCATGCCTCAGTTGTGGATCCATCCAAGCAAGTAGAGAGCAGCTTTGAAGACTTGGGGTACTTTCTGAAGAGGTTCCCCAAGCTGAAACCCACTGGAGTGACAACCTCTGACATTCAGCTGGAGTTCGCAAGGTACCAGTGCACAGACATCAGCAAGTGCATCCAAGAAAGAGACGACTCAACATGGTTCGCCATCTCCAAGCTGAAAGAAGGGGAAGACCTCCTCTTCCCACACCTCCCCATGGTTATGCTTGCCATAATGACAATCCCTCATTCATCAGCTCACTGTGAACGCATTTTCTCAGTAGTGAGAAAGAACAAGACCCACTTCAGAGGCAGCATGGGATCGGACACCTTGGAGGCCTTGGTGGTGGCCAAGTCCAGGCCTGGACAAGCCCTTGACAGACACTACAGTGTCAAAGACCTGAAAGACCTGAAAAGTGCATACTACCAGTCTTTGCCACAGTAAACAAGCTGCAGAACTATTGTATATAGTGTAAATAAGATCAGGTATGTTTTTTATCTTTTGGTCCCTGGTTAATGATTAAGGTTGCTTTCTTTTTTTGCGCTGTCGCACGGTTTAATACTGAAAGCGGAACTGAAATACTGAAATTGGAACTTGGTAATACTGAAATCGAAAAAGGAGGGTAGGCAGCCCTGCAAAGCTGCTCTCTACTTGCTTGGATGGATCCACAACTGAGGCATGGCTGAGCAGTTCATCAGAGAGGGAAAGCTTCCCCTTGATGTAGGTGCAGCTGGCTTGGTAGAACTTGACAACACACTGCAGAAACTCCTCATACCGCTCACTACCCGGATTTCTCTCCTGTTCCCTTGTCACAAGGAGTCTGGCCTCTTCCCCATAGAGGAGATCTGCTTTGCTCTTGATGTTCTCCTGTGATGAGAAGTCCACATCCATGACTTCCTTGTTCAGCATAGCTGTGGGCTTGACGAATCTAATCAGCAAGTCTTTGTAGAACTTGTGCAGCTCACTCTTGAGGACATGGATCATGGGTTTCTCAGCCTGCAGCATTGTGTTTATTTTCTCGAACACCTTGATTATGTCTACAAGGAAGAGGCATATCAACTTGTTTTTGCGGGAGGCAAACACCTTCTTCAAATCCCCAGCTTTCTTCTTTGCTGAAGAATTGGCAGCTTTCTTTTCTTCCTGACTGAAGAAATCAAACAGCGCATCCCAAGAATTGATGACTCGAGGCAGGCACTTTCCAATGCTGAGCCATCTTGTTGTCACATGCTTCAGCATCTTCTCCTCCTTCAGATCAAGCAGAATCTGGAACATCTTCAAGGACGACTGGCGGCAGCTGCTCTTGTCCAGGTAGTAATACACGTCAATCAGAAGCTGACTTGGGCTGAATGGAAAACAACCTGCACCTTTCTCTGCTGCAATGTGGATCAGATGACAAACACACCCTGACAAGTACAGATTTTTGTGTTCCTTTGTCATGCACCCATAGACTCCTGCCTCCTTTCCAACCATGACGTTGGCATTGTCACAGCCTAAAGCCAGGCAGTTATCCCAAGGAATGTTGTGCGCCACGAACTCAGCATTGATGAGACCAAAGATCTTCACACCAGTGGCTGAGCCTTCAATCGATGGGACAGAGAGAGCGTCTGAACGCACTTCCATTGTGTCAGGGTCGATGGTTCGCACAATTAGTGGAAATAACTTGACACCACCCTTGTCATTGCTTCCATCCGTTGAAATTGTGAAGGGTTGCAGCTTCATCCTTTCAGCGAGAGACAATGTTGTCTTGGCTGCCATTTCTTTCACAATGGCAGTTCCCTTGCTTCTGGCACAGCTGAACTGTTTGGCAATCTTGGAGTCAGGGAACATTTTCTTGACACCTACACTTAGTTTGTCCAATGCCGCCATTGGGAGGTTCAGTTCTACTGTCAAGTCTACCATCATCGCCTCAGCTCGAATTACGTCGATGTCGATTTGGGACACTTTCGAAGGAGGCGGTGTAAAATATTGACTGATAGGTTTTTGCGCTGCTGCGATCTTCTTCTCCTCAATTTTCTTCACATGCATTGGGCCTTCAACATGCCTTTTGATATCGTTGGCGCCACCACTGGAGATGCTGAACTGCTTATCACAAGTCGTACATTTGACAGTGGAGTCAGTGGTGCCGCGGACTATAAATGGATACTTCTCTGTGTACGCTGGAATGTAGACCTGCGACCTCCGCTGTTTCTTCGATGATTCAGAAACACAATCGCTTGGCTTTCGTTTGGACGCCATTGTTGCACATGAACAATGCACATACCGGAAACGAAGAAGTTCGGCACTCTCCGGAAAAACACTTCGTGCGTTGCGCTTGCGCACTGTACGAAAACGAAGTCACTCGGCAATCTTCGGAAATATTTTCCCGCGCTGCGCCTGCGCACTACAGAACAAACCCATTCGGCAATCATCGGTAGACCGCTTCGGAAAACGATTCGCGCACAGCCACAGGCCAACGATTTTGGAAATTATTTTAATATAGTTTTTATTTTGATATTTCCGGAACGCAAAATAAACTCCCGTATTTTCAGGAACGCTCGCCAATTTTTTTTCATTTCCGGACAAAATACGGAATTTCCGGATGGGTAGGCAGCCCTGTGTGGGGTGATGGCTGTGGTGGCTGTGGTGGCTGTGGTGGCTGTGGTGGCTGTGGTGTGGTGGCTGTGGTGGCTGTGGTGGCTGTGGTGGCTGTGGTGGCTGCGGTGTGGTGGCTGTGGTGGCTGTGGTGTGGTGGCTGTGGTGGCTGTGGTGGCTGTGGTGGCTGTGGTGGCTGTGGGGTGGTGGCTGTGGTGGCTGTGGTGGCTGTGGGGTGGTGGCTGTGGTAGCTGTGGGGTGATGGCTGTGGTGGCTGTGGTGGCTGTGGTGGCTGTGGTGGCTGTGGTGGCTGTGGTGTGGTGGCTGTGGTGGCTGTGGGGTGGTGGCTGTGGTGGCTGTGGTGGCTGTGGGGTGGTGGCTGTGGTGGCTGTGGGGTGGTGGCTGTGGTGGCTGTGGTGGCTGTGGTGGCTGTGGTGGCTGTGGTGGGTGTGGTGGCTGTGGGGTGGTGGCTGTGGTGGCTGTGGGGTGGTGGCTGTGGTGGCTGTGGGGTGGTGGCTGTGGTGGCTGTGGTGGCTGTGGTGGCTGTGGTGGCTGTGGTGGCTGTGGTGGCTGTGGTGGCTGTGGTGGCTGTGGTGGCTGTAGAGGCTGTGGTGGCTGTGGTGGCTGTGGTGGCTGTGGTGGCTGTGGTGGCTGTGGTGGCTGTGGTGGCTGTGGAGGCTGTGGTGGCTGTGGTGGCTGTGGTGGCTGTGGTGGCTGTGGTGGCTGTGGGGTGGTGGCTGGGGTGGCTGTGGTGGCTGTGGTGGCTGTGGTGGCTGTGGTGGCTGTGGTGTGGTGGCTGTGGTGGCTGTGGTGGCTGTGGTGGCTGTGGTGGCTGTGGGGTGGTGGCTGCGGTGTGGTGGCTGTGGTGGCTGTGGTGGCTGTGGTGGCTGTGGTGGCTGTGGTGGCTGTGGTGGCTGTGGTGTGGTGGCTGTGGTGGCTGTGGTGGCTGTGGTGGCTGTGGTGGCTGTGGTGGCTGTGGTGGCTGTGGGGTGGTGGCTGTGGTGGCTGTGGTGGCTGTGGTGGCTGTGGTGGCTGTGGGGTGGTGGCTGTGGTGGCTGTGGTGGCTGTGGTGGCTGTGGTGGCTGTGGTGGCTGTGGTGGCTGTGGGGTGGTGGCTGTGGTGGCTGTGGTGGCTGTGGTGGCTGTGGTGGCTGTGGGGTGGTGGCTGTGGTAGCTGTGGGGTGATGGCTGTGGTGGCTGTGGTGGCTGTGGTGGCTGTGGTGGCTGTGGTGGCTGTGGTGGCTGTGGTGTGGTGGCTGTGGTGGCTGTGGTGGCTGTGGTGGCTGCGGTGTGGTGGCTGTGGTGGCTGTGGTGGCTGTGGTGGCTGTGGTGGCTGTGGTGGCTGTGGTGGCTGTGGTGGCTGTGGGGTGGTGGCTGTGGTGGCTGTGGTGGCTGTGGGGTGGTGGCTGTGGTAGCTGTGGGGTGATGGCTGTGGTGGCTGTGGTGGCTGTGGTGGCTGTGGTGGCTGTGGTGGCTGTGGTGGCTGTGGTGTGGTGGCTGTGGTGGCTGTGGGGTGGTGGCTGTGGTGGCTGTGGTGGCTGTGGGGTGGTGGCTGTGGTGGCTGTGGGGTGGTGGCTGTGGTGGCTGTGGGGTGGTGGCTGTGGTGTGGTGGCTGTGGTGGCTGTGGGGTGGTGGCTGTGGGGTGGTGGCTGTGGTGGCTGTGGGGTGGTGCCTGTGGTGGCTGTGGGGTGGTGGCTGTGGGGTGGTGGCTGTGGGGTGGTGGCTGTGGTGGCTGTGGGGTGGCGGCTGTGGTGGCTGTGGGGTGGTTGTATGTGGTGGTGGTGGCTGTGGGGTGGTGGCTGTGATGGCTGTGGGGTGGTGGCTGTGGGGTGGCGGCTGTGGTGGCTGTGGGGTGGTTGTATGTGGGGTGGTGGCTGTGGGGTGGTGGCTGTGGGGTGGTTGTATGTGGGGTGGTGGCTGTGGGGTGGTGGCTGTGATGGCTGTGGGGTGGTGGCTGTGATGGCTGTGGGGTGGTGGCTGTGGGGTGGCGGCTGTGGTGGCTGTGGGGTGGTGGCTGTGGGGTGGTGGCTGTGGTGTGGTGACTGTGATGGCTGCGGGGTGGTGGCTGTGGGGTGGTGGCTGTGGTGGCTGTGGGATGGTGGCTGTGGTGTGGTGACTGTGATGGCTGCGGGGTGGTGGCTGTGGGGTGGTGGCTGTGGTGGCTGTGGTGGCTGTGGTGGCTGTGGTGGCTGTGGTGGCTGTGGTGGCTGCGGTGGCTGTGGTGGCTGTGGTGGCTGTGGTGGCTGTGGGGTGGTGGCTGTGGGGTGGTGGCTGTGGTGGCTGTGGTGGCTGTGGTGGCTGTGGTGGCTGTGGTGGCTGTGGTGTGGTGGCTGTGGTGTGGTGGCTGTGGTGGCTGTGGTGGCTGTGGTGGCTGTGGGGTGGTGGCTGTGGTGGCTGTGGTGGCTGTGGTGGCTGTGGTGGGTGTGGTGGCTGTGGTGGCTGTGGTGGCTGTGGTGGCTGTGGTGGCTGTGGTGGCTGTGGTGGCTGTGTGGTGGCTGTGGTGGCTGTGGTGGCTGTGGTGGCTGTGGTGGCTGTGGTGGCTGTGGTGGCTGTGGTGGCTGTGGAGGCTGTGGTGGCTGTGGTGGCTGTGGAGGCTGTGGTGGCTGTGTGGTGGCTGGGGTGGCTGTGGTGGCTGTGGTGGCTGTGGTGGCTGTGGTGGCTGTGGTGGCTGTGGTGTGGTGGCTGTGGTGGCTGTGGTGGCTGTGGTGGCTGTGGTGGCTGTGGGGTGGTGGCTGCGGTGTGGTGGCTGTGGTGGCTGTGGTGGCTGTGGTGGCTGTGGTGGCTGTGGTGGCTGTGGTGGCTGTGGTGGCTGTGGTGTGGTGGCTGTGGTGGCTGTGGTGGCTGTGGTGGCTGTGGTGGCTGTGGTGGCTGTGGGGTGGTGGCTGTGGTGGCTGTGGTGGGGTGGCTGTGGTGGCTGTGATGGCTGTGGTGTGGTGGCTGTGGTGGCTGTGGTGGCTGTGGTGGCTGTGGTGGCTGTGGTGGCTGTGGTGGCTGTGGGGTGGTGGCTGTGGTGGCTGTGGTGGCTGTGGTGGCTGTGGTGGCTGTGGTGGCTGTGGGGTGGTGGCTGCGGTGTGGTGGCTGTGGTGGCTGTGGTGGCTGTGGTGTGGTGGCTGTGGTGGCTGGGGTGGCTGTGGTGGCTGTGGTGGCTGTGGTGGCTGTGGGGTGGTGGCTGCGGTGTGGTGGCTGTGGTGGCTGTGGTGGCTGTGGTGGCTGTGGGGTGGTGGCTGTGGTGGCTGTGGTGGCTGTGGTGGCTGGGGTGGCTGTGGTGGCTGTGGTGGCTGTGGTGGCTGTGGGGTGGTGGCTGTGGTGGCTGTGGTGGCTGTGGTGGCTGTGGTGGCTGTGGGGTGGTGGCTGTGGTGGCTGTGGTGGCTGTGGTGGCTGTGGGGTGGTGGCTGTGGTGGCTGTGGTGGCTGTGGTGGCTGTGGTGGCTGTGGGGTGGTGGCTGTGGTGGCTGTGGTGGCTGTGGTGGCTGTGGTGGCTGTGGGGTGGTGGCTGCGGTGTGGTGGCTGTGGTGGCTGTGGTGGCTGTGATGGCTGTGGTGGCTGTGGTGGCTGTGGTGGCTGTGGTGGCTGTGATGGCTGTGGGGTGGTGGCTGTGGTGGCTGTGGTGGCTGTGGGGTGGTGGCTGTGGTGGCTGTGATGGCTGTGGGGTGGTGGCTGTGGTGGCTGTGATGGCTGTGGGGTGGTGGCTGTGGTGGCTGTGGTGGCTGTGGGGTGGTGGCTGTGGTGGCTGTGATGGCTGTGGGGTGGTGGCTGTGGTGGCTGTGATGGCTGTGGGGTGGTGGCTGTGGTGGCTGTGGTGGCTGTGGGGTGGTGGCTGTGGTGGCTGTGGTGGCTGTGGTGGCTGTGGTGGCTGTGGGTGGCTGTGGAGGCTGTGGTGGCTGTGGTGGCTGTGGTGGCTGTGGGGTGGTGGCTGTGGTGGCTGTGATGGCTGTGGGGTGGTGGCTGTGGTGGCTGTGGTGGCTGTGGTGGCTGTGGGGTGGCGCCTGTGGTGGCTGTGGTGGCTGTGGTGGCTGTGGGGTGGTGGCTGTGGTGGCTGTGGGGTGGTGGCTGTGGGGTGGTGGCTGTGGTGGCTGTGGTGGCTGTGGTGGCTGTGG
>JAWQFJ010002214.1:32500-60000 GCA_034096865.1 Theodoxus fluviatilis | reverse complement strand
AAGGGGAGGGGAGGGGGAGGGAGGGAGGGTCCTTGCATCCATACAAGTTCATATCAGTCTATATAAGTCCATATAAGTCCATACAAGTCCATTCAAGTCTATGCAAGTCCATACAAGTCCATACAAGTCCATGCAAGTCCATACAAGTCATTGCATCCATACATGTCCATATTAGTCCTAAGTCCATGCAAGTCCATGCAAGTCCATGCAAGTCCATGCAAGTCCATGCAAGACCATATAAGTCCATGCACCCATACAATTTCATATAAGTTTATGCATCCATACAAGTCCATATAAGTCCATACAGGTCTACGCAAGTCCATACAAATCCATACAAGTCCTTACAAGTCCATGCAAGTCCATACAAGTCCATACAAGTCCATACAAGTCCAAGCAAGTCCATACAAGTCCTTACAACTCCATACAAATCTGTGCATCCATGCAAGTCTGTGTAGCCATGCAAGTCCATACAAGTTCATGCAAGTCCATACAAGTCCACACAACTCCATGCAAGTCCATACAAATCCATACAAGTCCTTACAACTCCATACAAATCTGTGCATCCATGCAAGTCCATACAAGACCATTCAAGTCCATACAAGTCTGTGTATCCATGCAAGTCCATGCAAGTCCATACAAGTCCATGCAAGTCCATGCAAGTCCATACAAGTCCATACAACTCCATGCAAGTCCATACAAGTCCATGCAAGTCCATACAAGTCCGTGCATCTATGCAAGCCCACACAAGACCATGAAAGTACAAGAAGGGCAAAGCCCATACGACTCACATGCTTGACCTTGACCTTTATATGACCTTGACCTTCAGGTGACCTTCAAGGTCAAGGTCAAACAACTAAACCTACCAATGACATCATACACAAAGAAATGCTTTACACATTTTTCCTACCAAAATACATGTGACCTTGACCAAAGGTCAAGGTCATCCAAGGTCATGCAACACAAAGCTGTTAATTCAAGACATAGGAAGCACAATGGTGCTTATTGGCACTTTCTACCATGAGATATAGTCACTTTTAGTGGTTCACTACCACATTTTGGTCACATTTCATAAGGGTCAAAGTGACCTTGACCTTGATGATATGTGACCAAATGTGTCTCATGATGAAAGTATAACATGTGCCCCACATAATTATTAAGTTTGAAACAGTTATCTGCCATAGTTCAGGGTCAAGGTCACTTCAAAATATGTATACGATCCAACTTTGAAGAGCTCCTGTGACCTTGACCTTGAAGCAAGGTCAACCAAACTGGTATCAATAGATAGGGCTTGCTTTGACCTATATACCACTTGTAGCTGAGGTCGCCATTCTCAATAACGTGGGAGAAAATTGGGAAAATGTGAAAAATGACTGTTTTTGAGACCACATTTATGGCTCCTGTGACCTTGACCTTGAAGCAAGGTCAAGTCACTATGTATGTTTTTTGAGGCCTTGTCATCATACACCATCATGCCACATTTGGTGTTGATAGACTTAATAGTCTCCGAGAAAAATCCAACGTTTAAGTTTTTTACGGACGCCCGGACGGACGCCCGGACGGACGCCCGGACGGACGGACGACACGGCTCAGTACATAGACTCACTTTTGCTTCGCATGTGAGTCAAAAAAGTGAAGCATACAGCTGCAGCAGCTCAATGTTTTCCATGTCAGAGGAACCACTGGTGCGCATTGTTAATGCAAGTATCCTGCAAGAATCTCGCAGAAAATGCAAGGCAAGAGCATTGCCTACAGCATCTCTTTCACAAGGAGGCACACGATCCCAAGATGATTTGCCGAGGACGCTCCAGAGGTAATGTGCTGCATCTAGCCGCAGAGGCCTGGATGAACCAAAATTGCAGAGACCATGCCAATAGGCTTGCCATTCATGGATGGCAGTGCCTGTAATGTGCTTCTCACTGTCCAAGAATAGAACAGTGTATGTACACAGACGTGTTTGCTGTTCGAGTGTTCATTTGTGTAACTTAAGGAGTATGTGTATAGGTTATTTCTGGACACTGTCAAAAAATCTTTTTATCGTTGCATATATGAAGCACCGTACATGTGCACTCTCTGAAATATGTCCCTTGAATTGATCCAGAGTGTATCGATGCACAACATTTTCAACAAAACTGCTTACAATTGAACCCAGGTTGCTTTCCTTGCATTGAAAAAGTTTCCGTGCCATTTGAGATGTCACCATGGTAGGTTCTATTGTGTAAAAAACTGCTGTGATGTCTGTATCATCAGTTGTTTCATCTATTGGCATCTTCTTCACTGATTCCCGTGACAGGGCGCAGCCATGTTCTCTCAGACTTTCACTGTGCCAATGGATGATCGTCCATTTCTTAGACATCTTTCAATGCTTGTCTCACCCTTGGCTTGCCCTGGAGGGAGGTACCTAGCATCAGCAATGTGGCCCTGGCTGCTGGGCTTTCAGGATCTGCTCCAGTAGCTCAGCCAGGGGTGGCACTGAGCAGCCATAGAAACTATCAGGGATTGAGACTGGGTCAGATCATGCTGATCCAAGCAGGATTGGGACTGGGTCAGATCATGCTGATCCAAGCAGGATTGGGACTGGGTCAGATCATGTTATCCAAGCAGGATTGGGACTGGGTCAAATCATGCTGATCCAAGCAGGATTGGGGCTGGGTCCAGCTCATGCTGATCCAAGCAGGATTGGGACTGGGTCCAGCTCATGCTGATCCAAGCAGGATTGGGACTGGGTCAGATCATGCTGATCCAAGCAGGATTGGGACTGGGTCAGATCATGTTATCCAAGCAGGATTGGGACTGGGTCAGATCATGCTGATCCAAGCAGGATTGGGACTGGGTCAGATCATGCTGATCCAAGCAGGATTGGGACTGGGTCAGATCATGCTGATCCAAGCAGGATTGGGACTGGGTCAGATCATGCTGATCCAAGCAGGATTGGGACTGGGTCAGATCATGCTGATCCAAGCAGGATTGGGACTGGGTCAGCTCATGCTGATCCAAGCATGCATTCAAGACACCCTGGCAGATCAAGTCCAACCCATGCACAACAACAAACTGGTGGTCAAATGCTGCTTCCATCCACAAGAAACATCCTCACATGCATTTAGCAATCAAACAGAAAATCACAGCCTAGCACCAACTCACCACCCACTCACCACCCACTCACCATCCACTCACCACCCACTCACCACCCACTCACCACCCACTCACCACCCTGGGTGATCTGAGAAGCCTATTGTCAGCTTGATTGTTGTAGTGATTGCTCAAAGTTGAGCACTTCTAGCATTTTCGGTTTCCCTGTGGAATTCTGATCTTCATAAAAATCTCCACACTGCAACTTCAGGAATGAGACAAGCATGCAGATGGATCTTTTACAGTGGAAGTGAAGATGACAGGAAAGGTAAAAGGTAGGGCAAAATATGTGACAAAACAACTCCATACCCTCACAGTGACGGTTTTCCCACAAGATCACACCTCGAGATTAGTCTGGTACCGACCTTGTTTCCTTTCTCCTGGTCAAAGCGTAGCACCTGCAGCGTGGGGATGTCCAGGACGGCCTTGGGGAACTCAAAGAAGTTGTTGTGGGACAGGTCTACCTCCATGAGAGACTTTGAGGCGTCTTCAAGGAACAAGTCCAGCTCATTCAGGGACAGGTCCATTGTGTGCAGCTTCCGCAACTGGCACAGTTCTGGGATGATTCTCTTGATCTTGTTCTGGCGAAGGTTGAGTGTCTGCAGCTCCTTCATCCCTACTATCTCCGTGGGGATCTCAGAAATGGTGTTCTGTGAGAGGTCCAGGACTTGCAAATCGCTGAGCTTGCACACGCACGGCGGGAACTCACCCAGCTGGTTCCGGCTGACGTTCAGACTTCTCAAGTTGGTGAGGTCCCCCAGCTCCTCCGGCAGCTCTGTGAGGGAGTTCCCCTCCACTGCCAGGTGATCCAATTCCATCAGAGTGCCCAGGGGCTTGGGAATCCTCTCCAGTCTGTTGTCTGCCAGGATGAGTGTGTGCAGCTTCTTCAGGTTGCCAATCTCAATGGGCAGTTGCATCAGCTGGTTGTTGGGCATGCTGAGCACCTCCAGTTGGGAGCACCTACAATGCAGAGGAAAGGACCAGGTAGGAGGGGAGGTGTGTGGGACATCAGGAAAAGGAGAAAGGAGGAAATGAGAGTGGGGGAATGGGGGGGGGGGGGGGGAGAGGGTGGGGGGAAGGGGGGGGAGGAGGAGGAGGGAATGGGGGGAGAGGGTTTAGAGGAGCACAGGAACAGATGGAGCAAAAGCAGGAGGAAGTAGCACAATAGATCGAAGGAGAAACAGAAATAAGGTGAGAGGAAAAGGTGCGGTTTTACTTAGCTACTTATCACCCATAGTTGTGTTTCACCATTTTGTATTTTACCCCCTAATCACTGGGCTGCTTGATCAATCCTTCTCTGGCACCCGAGGCCAAACACAGTGACACACGGAGAAGACACACACAGTGACACACGGAGAAGGAGAAGACACACACAGTGACACATGGAGAAGACACACACAGTGACACACGGAGAAGGAGAAGACACACACAGTGACACACGGAGAAGACACACACAGTGACACATGGAGAAGACACACAGTGATACATGGAGAAGACACACACAGTGACACATGGAGAAGACACACACAGTGACACACGGAGAAGACACACACAGTGACACATGGAGAAGACACACAGTGATACATGGAGAAGACACACACAGTGACACATGGAGAAGACACACACAGTGACACATGGAGAAGACACACACAGTGACACATGGAGAAGACACACACAGTGACACATGGAGAAGACACACACAGTGACACACGGAGAAGACACACACAGTGACACATGGAGAAGACACACACAGTGACACATGGATGAGACGCACACACAGTGACACATGGATGAGACACACACAGTGACACATGGATGAGACACACACAGTGACACACGGAGAAGACACACATAGTGACACATGGAGAAGACACACACAGTGACACATGGAGAAGGCACACACAGTGACACACGGAGAAGACACACACAGTGACACATGGAGAAGACACACACAGTGACACATGGAGAAGACACACACAGTGACACACGGAGAAGACACACACAGTGACACATGGAGAAGACACACACAGTGACACATGGAGAAGACACACACAGTGACACACGGGGAAGACACACATAGTGACACATGGAGAAGGCACACATAGTGACACATGGAGAAGACACACACAGTGACACACGGGGAAGACACACATAGTGACACACGGGGAAGACACACATAGTGACACACGGGGAAGACACACTGTCAGGTAGCAGCACCAGATCCACCCCTGGAGAGCATTTCATCTCCATGCTGGCTCACAGCTACATACAAGGGTTAGTCTTGTTATAGTCGGTGACCATTTAGGGTAGGTGATGGGAAGGATTTGACGAGACGGTGTCGGTAGCTAGCTCATGATGTCCAGTGCGGGGAGGTAACTCCGCGGTGTAATTTCTCCCAATGGAGTTGCTTCCCTTGATGGACAAGTTTGTGATCACGAGATCAAAACACTACAAGTCTGACTACAGTATGCCATTGTTGTGCTCACAGGTTTATTGAGTCTGCCAAATGCAGACCTCTATAAATAGCTATGACAGGACCATGGCATCAGACTCAGCACCAAGGTTGCACTCTACAGAGCAGCTGCCTTCACCACACTGTTGTACCACTGTGAAATGTGGACCGTAGTTAGCGCGCTTGACCTTCAGTCGGTTGTGGCTAGTGGGTGTCGTGTTTGAGCTGCACGGATTCTAGAGTTGCATCCTTGAGCAGGGCGCTTTGCCCATATTGCTTCTCCTCACTCAGGAGTAAAACAGGTACCTGTGAGGGTTGAGCTGGAAAATTGTGAAAGCTAACTGGCATGTTCATCTGCAGCCTGGTTGCATACTCCCAAGGGAGTTGAGATGGTGTTGGATTAATTAAAACAAGAAGGGCAAAGCCCACACGACTCACATGCTGAGAGGTTGTGTTGTGAACTATGCTCAGAAGTTGTGTTGTGAACTATGTACAGAGGTTGTGTTGTGAACTATGTACAGAGGTTGTGCAACTCAACTCAACTCAAGTCAGTGACAGAGCGGGCGGTAGTGACAAAATACTGAAATGAATGACATGGCCTTGTTTACTGACCAATTTGGTCACATTTCATACAGGCCAAAGTGACCTTGACCTTGATGATATGTGACCAAATGTGGCTCATGATGAAAGTATGACATGTGCCCCACACAATTATGAAGTTTGAAACAGTTATCTTTCATAGTTCAGGGTCAAGGTCACTTCACAATATGTATACAATGTAACTTTGAATAGCTCTTGTGACCTTGACCTTGAAGCAAGGTCAACCAAACTGGTATCAAAAGATAGAGCTTACTTTGTCTGAAATGGTCGTTATCGGCAACAGTTCCGGACACTGTACCGAAGGTACTCTGTCCAATCGGACAGAGTACCTCAGTTTGAAATCTCGGCATTTGAACGAGAACGAGACCGCAGCCGCCACTCCGCCTGACTGACTTCGCACGCCCGGGGAGTTATGCTAAGATCTGGGCGCGTTAATGTATCTGCGTTTTGTGACAAACGTCTTGCTCGGCGGTACTGTACTCCATGCACCTTAACGGTCCGCGTGATTCGGGTGTAATCTTAAGCTAAACGACGTTTATTGGCGCTGCTGAAATGGTCGAAGTCGGAAACATTCAGAACGTCGTTTAGCTTAAGATTACACCCAAATCACGCGGACCGTTAAGGTGCATGGAGTACAGTACAGCCGAGCAAGACGTTTGTCACAAAACGCAGGTACATTAATGCGGCTGGATCTTAGCATAACTCCCCGGGCGTGCGAAGTCAGTCAGGCGGAGTGGTGGCTGCGGTCTGAGCTGAGCGCTATCATCGTTATGTCACGTGACTGTAAGGACAAGATTTCAAACTGAGGTACTCTGTCCGATCGGACAGAGTACCTCAGGTACAGTGTCCAGAAATGTTGCTGATAACGACCATTTCAGCCTTACTTTGCCCTATATACCAAATATAGGTCAGGTATCCAATGTAAAAAACTTCTGAGAAAATTGGGAAAATGTGAAAAATGGCTGTTTTTTAGACAACATTTATGGCCCCTGCGACTTTGACCTTGAAGCAAGGTCGAGTCACTGTGTATGTTTTTTGAGGCCTTATCATCGTACACCATCATGCCACCTTTGGTGTTAATAGATTTAATAGTGTCCGAGAAAAGTCAAACGTTAAAGGTTTTTACGGACGCCCGGACGCCCGCCCGGACGGACGACACCGGTGAGTACATAGACTCACTTTTGCTTTGCTTGTGAGTCAAAAAGGTAGCCCGATGACCAGGGGTAAATTTGTGCAGTTTGAGCACCCATCAAAGAGTGGGAAAGTCACAATATAAAAACGGCACTTTTACCTTTACCACATACCACCATCACATCCGGCAGCTTGAGAAATGTCACTAGAGATGTCTGAGAAAGATTGGCAACATCAGGTGGCAAGACAGGGTCTCAAATCTACAAGTCTTTGAGCTTTGCAGTCTGTCAAGCATTGAACACCTGCTGATCCAATCCCACCTTCACTGGGCTGGCCACCTTGCCTGCATGGATGATGGCAGAATCCTGAAAGGTCATCAGATAACCGGATGCCCCTACAGATGCTTCAGAGACTGCCTGAAGGAGCATCTCCAAGCATTGACACTGAAAGCTATGCAGGGGGGCGGGGGGGAGAGGAGTGAAAGCAGGAAGAGGGAGAATGAGATAGTAGGAACGAGGAGGAGGGAAGAGATGAAAGAAAAAGAGCAGGATAAGGATTTGGTCAAAAACAAGGATAGGAGGAGGAGGAAGAGGAAGACAAGGAGGAGGAGAAGGAAAACAAGAAGGAGGAAGACAAGAAGGAGGATGAGGAAGACAAAAAAGAGGAGTAGGAGGAGGAAGACAAGGAGGAGGAGGAGGAGGAGGAGGAGGAGGAGGAGGAAAACAAGGAGGAGGAGGAGGAAAACAAGGCAGAGGAGGAGGAGGAAGACAAGGCAGAGGAAGACGAGGAGGAAGACGAGGAGGAGCAGGCAGTGTTGAGCAGGAGCTAAAATAAAATCAAGGGAAAAGAAGGAGCATGGAGAAGGAGCAGCAACAGCAGCATGGGAACCAGATCATGCAGATGAGACATCACACAAGGTAGGGACCAAAGCAGGGTCGGGAGGTGCAGAGACAGAAGGAAATGGATGAAAAAGTAGCTGATTTCAGGTGCATCACATCATCATATTTCTGAAGTTAAACGTGGACAGGTGTGGCTATGTTATCCCATGGAGTCACATGAAAGAAACTAACTTCCCCTTGAGATGTGCGCCAGTTTGCAAGCAGGGAACCACTTTAGAACTGCAAAACTACATGGAATACCACAGCAGGCCAGCTCACCAGCAGATGGCTTCGGGGACTTGCTTCAAGAGGTTGGAGCCACAGTAGAGTTCACGGAGATGGCAGAGATTTGCAATGCTATCTGGCAGTTCCTCAATCAAGTTCTTCTCACACGCCAGGAGGTCCAGAGCCTGGAGGTTCATGAGCTCTTTGGGCAAGACTCTGATCCGATTGTTGCTGACAGACAAGACCTTGAGTTTGGTCAGCCTGGCCAGGTCAGGCGGGAGAGCCTTCAGTCTGTTGCCCGACAGTCCCAGCTCCTTCATCTCCTCCAACCAGAAGATCTGAAACATGCAGTCAAACACTCATGGATGGAGGCCCATCCTATAGTACACAGACCATCAACAACGTGGCTAGACCTCCACAGCTGGCACGGCTTAGGGCTGAGTTTTGGTGGTCTTTCCTGGCCTTCCACTTCTCTGCAACTGCTATTATTCCTTGTGTTTGTGCAGGGCCCATTCACTCCCAACTTTCTCACTCTTACTGTTGCTGTTGTTGTTGCCATTGTTGCTATTGTAGTCATCATCACCACCGTCATCATTGTCATCATCATCATCATCATCATCATCATCATCATCATCAACATCATCATCATTCCTTCCCCTCTTCATCATTGTTGTTATCGTTGTAGTCCTCCTCCTCCTCCTCCTCCTCCTCCTCCTCCTTCTTCTTCTTCTTCTTCTTCTTCTTCTTCTTCTTCTTCTTCTTCTTCTTCTTCTTCTTCTTCTTCTTCTTCTTCTTCTTCTTCTTCTCCTGCGTAGGTATGAAGTATAAACTACAATTCACCTGCTCAGGTATAAAGTATAAACTAGCACTCACCTGCACAGATATAAAGTATAAACTACCACTCACCTGCACAGGTATGAAGTATAAACTGCCACTCACCTGCACAGGTATGAAGTATAAACTGCCACTCACCTGCACAGGTATGAAGTATAAACTGCCACTCACCTGCACTGGTATGAAGTATAAACTATCACTCACCTGCACAGGTATGAAGTATAAACTGCCACTCACCTGCACAGGTATGAAGTGTAAACTGCCACTCACCTGCACAGGTATGAAGTGTAAACTGCCACTCACCTGCACAGGTATGAACTCAAACTCGTTGTCATCCAGGAGGAGCTGCTCTAGCTGCACCAAATTCTCCATTTCCCGAGGCAGGTTGGTGATCCTGTTGCCAGACAGGCCCAGGCGCCGAAGATTCTCCGCCTTGCAGATTGCGGGGTTGAGGAAGTCCAGGTCGTTGCGCTCCAGCCCCAAGATCTCCAGCTTGGCCAGCCTGCCCAGAGTGTCCGGCAGCTCCCGCACTCGGTTCTCATTCAGCCCCAGCACCACCAGCTCCTGAGAGGAGAGCAAGCGGCTGGAGAGTTGACCTCTTTCCCCCCTACTTCAGTTGTGAGGTCACCCCATGGTGGAAAGCTGAGCAACTAAATGGTGAATGTCCAGTCTCCCCAGTGGGCAAGCTCTCCAGTGAGATTTGTCTGAGTGGACGTAATACTGGAGATGGACCCGACGGCTTTTCTTCAAAGTGCTTATGGGCCATTACAACTCAACCGCTATGTTGATTATGTAGGTTTAAAGTACCATGATTTGTCATAATCTCTACAAAGAACTGTTCACTCTAATCATGATGCTCATGCATGCTTTCTGCTTGTTTTCAAGAGATATCAAGGCCATCTTTTATCCCCACCCCTCCCACCACCATTATCCCTACACACCATCACTCTACACATACATGTATTCTCCATGTTTTTTAAAACTCATCCAACATATTCACTGTCTACAGTCTACAGACATATTCACTGTCTACAGTCTACAGACATATAAACTGTATACAGTCTACAGACATGTTCACTGTCTTCAATCTACAGACATTCACTGTCTACAGACATATTCACTGTCTACAATCTACAGACATATTCACTGTCTTCAATCTACAGACATATTCACTGTTTTCAATCTACAGACATATTCACTGTCTACAGTCTACAGACATTGTCACAGGTGCGACAGGAGTGATTAAAATGGTTGTGTGATTAAATGTCGTATTGATGCGTGATTGAATCGCCAGTGTAGAAACCGAATCAGTAAATGCGCTCACACGGCCGTTTGGCGCATCACGTTAGAACTTTGAGTGACAGGGGGATACTGCGTCACTCGGGGAAAGGGGTTGGAGTGTCATACCGGGGGTTGTGAAGAATGCCGCACGGGGTTTCACTTAGTTCAACACGGTCCTTTAGCCGCGAAAGTTCGTAAGACACTGATTGGGCCGGGATCTACCGGCGGGAAAATTCTCATTACGGGTTGGACAATGATCACGTGGGATGGGCAACTTCGGGCTCGAAAGCGTCTATCCAGATCAGTTCAATTCCGTCGCTTTGGATGGAAGGATGGGGGCACGCATTGGTCTATGCTGCTAACGGTTAAAGCTGCGCGGGCAGCTTTACGAGCGAAGTCGTTTCGCTTGGAGAAGTTTCTCTGTGCAAACCCATGCTGGGTTAAGCACATGAGAAAAGGAAGGAGGATCTTCTAATGGCTATAGCGAAGTTCTATGGAGGAACCACAGCCTGGGATTCGTGAGGTAACGAATCGCTTCGCCATTTTTTACTCTGTTGCCGCGTGTGGGGTGATTGACTATTGTCGGGGCGGGAAATTGGGTCATTCACTCGCTTGATTGAATTATGTCTTGGAGTTAAGGTAAATCTGTGGAAAAGATGCCTACTTTCACTGGGAAAGGTTTCGTGATTCACTCCATGAGGAAAATGGGACATATTTAATTCAATTTCTCTCGCTTGGGAATGCGAGTAAGGATTTTTCAACTAAAGGGCGTCTGAGCCGGGCGCGTCGCTAAAATTTTGAATTCACGCGCGAGTAAATTCATGAGAGGGAGAAAGGGTAGCTTCTTATCGGGGATTTGTACGGTTATATGTTGCAGGCTAAAACCTACACTACGCTACTCTATAGGATGCCCTGCAGTACTCTGCAGGATACTTTGCTGGTTACATGGATGCTGAGTGCTTGACCGCTCGACTGATTGTCTACTGGGCGTTCCTACCTATTCGCGGTCTATCTACGTTCGAGTCTACACGGGTGGACTCCGCTCGCCTGACGAGCACCTGGTCGTTTCCTGATGAGCTGCGCTGACACGGAGTCGAACGCGAGGCTGGGAGAGCGACGTGTGGGATGCATGGGCGTCTCTTCTGCTACTGAGACGGTCTTCAGTGTGCAAGTAACATTTTTGTCGTTAGCCACGGTGGTTGCGATGTTTTCGTTTGAGACTAGCTTAAATGCTTTTTCTGGGTAGGAGTCTAAACGAGACGCACTAACGGTTCGTGCGTGAAGTCCATTTTTTTGTAATGGCCTATCGGTCCAGGGTGGAATCTGATAGAGGCAGGGGGTATTGAGGGGGTCTGTACGCACACTCGCGAGAAGCGGTGTCAACGTGCTACTCATTCAGTTGCAGGTGTAGACATGCAACAGGAGTAAGTATGATATGTAATGTGATTCTTACGTAGGATGATATGTATCATGCTAACTCAGAGAGACTTGGGGTTGCCTGCCGAAAGTTCAGTAAAGCTTTTGTCTGAACTTAACTGACTTAGGGAAGCGAGCGAGAAGCTCGATAGTCAGTGGAATCTCGTAACAGTGTGGGGGAGAAATCCTAGGGGGCCTACCTGTTGTGGTGTGACACCGGGAGCGTTTGGATACGCGTCCTTCTACAGTGTTTACCAGTGACTCTCGGAGAACTATGTTTCTTCTTATATTTATCTGAGTGGATTCAGACGGACTTCTTCTTTCAGAGGACTGAAGAATGGGAGGGGGTAAACGGGTCACGTGGAGATTTATTCGAGATTTGTTGTTCTTTCCTACTTACGAAATTCTGACAGCGTGCGTCGGGTAAGTTGGATCTGGAGTGGAATCTCCGGGACTGAGAGTGAGAGAGTCCACGACATCGAGAAGGGGGGTAAGAGAAAAAAAACTTTTCATTGTTTAATTCACATGTTGTGTCAACCTTGTGCCTGCTCGGAGAGTGACAGTTCGTAGGAACTAGCGAGTGAAGGTGGTTGATGTGTGAAAGGGGGATTGGTGCGAGGAGCTAGTCGGTTTGTTTACCTTCTGCTGACCTGGCGTTTGGGCGGAAGCACGTCACAGCAAAAGGGGAAGGGGGGAGAAATTTAACGGGGGTTCAGGGGTTCATTGACATGCACGACGGCGGATGTCGTTTGTAAGGGGTTGGCTCAAAGTAACTCGGATCTTAATAATTCGGAGCAAGTTCTGTAAAAACTTTTTAGGTGGAGACTGTGTTTGGATTGGGTCCTTGGGGAAGTTCAGAGCATTGTTATTTAACAACAGGGGGTTGTTGAATGCTTGAAGACTGTTTGCAGATTGAAGTAGGAGTGACTGGGTTGTCATGCCTTAGTGTTGTTTCACTGCAATTGAGGGTCTGTATTCTTATCGTTCTGAGGGGGCATCTCAGAACGAGTGGTGGGAAGGGATTGTTATTTCAAGTCAGTTTTGATTGCAGAATTAATTTCAGTTTCTTGTCAAATGTAGAGAGAGAGTGGAGAAACAGAGATTGGTTTCTTTTCCAGTACACTTCTTAAATCTACCTACCCCGGCGAAATGACATTCTAGAAATTTCCAAAATTCTAGAACATTCTAGAACATTCTAGAATGTTCTGGAATAAATTTGATGAAATTATTCTAGAATTCTTTAATTCCAGAATAATTCTAGAATATTCTAGAACATTACTTTTTCTTAGAATATTATTCTAGAACAAGACCATTCAAAGAATATTCTATAAAATTGTAAATAAAATGATATTAAAAAATATAATAAATAAGAAAAAAACCACGACTAACACCAAAATCAAAGACTTTCGGGCACACGCCCTTCTTCAGTGAACGATGTAGAAACACAAAAATGATGTAATACGTGACGTAAAAAAACTTTAGAATATGACGTTATAAGGCATTCTAGAGCTCTCTCTCGCTCTCTCTCTCTCTCTCTCTCTCTCTCTCTCTCTCTCTCTCTCTCTCTCTCTCTCTCTCTCTCTATGTGTGTGTGTGTCTCTCTCTCTCTCTCTTTCTCTATCACTCTCATCCAATAAAAATTAAAATGTTCGAGTTCGAGTTTAAAAAAAAGAAAAGTGAACAACAAAGCATTTTAACACACACGCAAGACACTTTAGTGATCACACACAGAATATAAGATTTAGTGTCAACACACATAAATGTAAATTTGATGTTGATGTTCATATAACCCATGCGCTTCGGATGAAACGCGCACGTTGCAATTCCCCCCTTCGCTTAGGGAGCGACCATAGAGTACTCCTTGGGAGCGACGTACTTTGTCCCTCGCGTTGTTTACGTCAAGATCTAAAAATAGCAATCAGCAAACGGAAGTGGCCGACTTATCGCAATGCCTGCTGGGAAGCAGAGAAACCGCGCACTTACAAACTTGTGAAAGTTTGGTCGAAATCGGACAAGATTTAGCTCTGTTGTGGCGATTTTTGTCGAGATTTTGACTGACGTTCTGTCTTTTTTCGCGTCATGGCCAACTCCGCATCGGATGAAAGCGAAGGAAGCGACATTGATGCTGATTCTGATTCTGATTTTGAATGAGACGGGCAGTTCAAGACGGAAAATGGAGATCGAATCTCTGCACGAACGGAAAAGCTTGGTCAGGGTGGACTTTGAAATTCAAGCGGTACATCTCTAAAAGGAATCATTCGCCCAGTGCTTCACAGGACTGTCGCGGTGCCCGTGGAGTCGTCCTGAGGCTGCAGGAGCACTGTGATGGCGACCGATGTCCCGCTGTTCAACGGATTCCCAGATGCCAACATGATGGAGGACATAAACAGCCACACGACGCGTGCAGATGGATCTTGATCCGAGAGTGAGAGGTTTTCGTTCTCGTATGCGACACGCCTTTCGCTGCGCTCAAGGAGTGAAGATTGACATCCCCTCGGACGCTGAGAGAGAGAGACAGAAGAATCCACCTCGGACGCTGAGAGAGAGAGACAGAAGAATCCACCTCCTGCCTGGACTGCCAGCTCCAAGTGGGCGCCTGTGACAGTTCCTGAGATGAAAACTTTCATCGGTCTCTGCATCGCAATGGGTGTGCTTCGCTTGCATGAGAAGCAAGATTTTTGGCGACAGAAAAAGTGGCTTTTCGAGACTAAGTTCCCCAAGGCAATATCGAGAGAGATTCCTTTCTCTGTGGCGGTACCTGCATCTACAATTAGGTCCCCAATAACTTTCTTCACTGCTCACAAGAATTGTAAGGTATGAGATACAATTATGAATGGGATTTGATTGATAAAATCAGTTGGATGGAATTTAATTGGTGATTCAGATATCATAGATCTGATGTGTGCAGTTGTTTCAAACACCATTAAACTAAGTACATGAAATTCATATGCCACCTTTTCTAGCTCAGACCAGGATACCTGAGCATCAAAACTGTGTTATGTTTTAGCTCCTTCACAGTGTTTCAGAGGAGATTACTCTGAGGCAGTTGACATTTGAACTGAATGTTATCTGAAGCTCAGCTATAATGTCATAGGAATTTAAGGCCATCTAAGTGTTGTATAATGTTTGCAAGCACGAATCAGATTTGATACAGGAAATTTGCCCTATTTGTCTCATAAACATTTTCTAAGCTTTTGCTTAGATATATGCATTTCTTTTTCCTTTGTTTTATTTTTAATGTTTTCTCAACCATTGACACTACACTGAAGACTTCTGAATAGTTAATCATGATTTATTTACATGTATAAAAAAAGAATTCCATCATTATTGTAAATGTAATGAAAACTGCAATTGAAATCTTTTCAGAAATACACACATTGTGCACTGTTGAAACTGAACTAGGGTAAGCAATTCTTGCTTTATGTATGCAGTGATCATCATTATGTACCATTTCAATATCTGTATTAAATAATCTACATTTAACAGATATTGGTTTGTTGTTTCTTAACTAAATATTCTGTTTGAATGTTGTTGCTAAACAATTCCAAAATACTCTATACAGGGTTCGTACAGGTCATGGAAAACCTGGAAAGTCATGGAATTTGATTTTTCATTTTCCAGGCCTGGAAAGTCATGGAATTTCAACTTAGGTCATGGAAAGTCATGGAATTTAAGAAAGAAAAAAAAGAAAGAAAAAAATACGTTTTCTAGGCTGTGCTTCGCGCAATACTCTCAATCTAATTTTAAACGCTGAGCACGTCAGGAAAACGTGCCCTTGCATCCCATTGGTTAATTCTGAAGGCTCGTGTGCCTTCTGCTTCCTGATTGGTTCTTTGGCTAGGTGACCTCGTTTCACGCCAGTACGGTCAGTTGGTTCAAACAAGGACAGAGTGAAAAGAGATTGTTTTGTTTGTAGTGCAGTGTTTCTTTGAGAATCAGATTATCATCATGCCTGGAAAGTGTCGCTTTCAAGACTCTTGGACAGGAGTCCCTGAATACCGTGAGTGGGTCATGCGAGCGAGAGTGGATGGGATGGCAAAGTGCCGATTTTGTGAAAAAGACTGATGTATCCAACATGAGAGCGGCAGCGTTGAAAAGCCACATGAAAGGTGTCGCGCACCAGGCGCGTGCTAAAAAACACCAAGAAGAAAAGAGCAAACGTCAAACACGAATATCAGATTTTGTTCAAACTGCAAAAAATGCTGAGACAGTGCTTCAAAGGTGGTGGTTCCAGCTGGCGCTGCTACGCCGGTCGAAACTAGGCCTGCACCCACTGGCAGTGGCAGTAGATCTACTGGGATTGACACTTTCTTGACAACAAAGGACACACTGAAAGCAGAAATTTTGTGTACTTTGAAAATGGTCATCTCCCACTTCTCATTCTCCAGTACCAAAGGAATGAACGAGCTGTTCCGTCCCATGTTTCCCGACAGTGTCATCGCCTCCAAGTTTGCCTTGAGTAAAAGCAAAGCCCGGTACTTGACAACTTTTGGTCTGGGGCCACATTTCTTAGACATGCTCAAGGCAAAGGCCCGGTCTTCTGATTCTCTGGTGCTGCTCTTTGATGAGTCCCTGAATGCTGAACTTCAGAAAAAAACAGCTGGATATCCATGTCCGATTTTGCTATTTACCATTTGGCGCTGGATCGAAATGGCGACCGCATGTCTGTTTCAAAATGGTGCTGTTTCTAACGTAATTTGGTCAAATATAGTTCTGGTTTAATTAGAATAGCTTAAATATATCATATTCAAGAAGGGGATAACGATATATATGCTCATTTCGAAGCCATTTCGAAGACATTAGCGCCATTTTGGCATTTCGGTAAATAGCATGACCGTCAAAATCACACAAGTGACAATGGCGAGTAAGAGCGTGACGGCGCAGATGCGATTTTGACGGACAAATCAGCTTAAATAGGTTAGTTTATTGGGGTTTTTGTTTCAGTTTATGCTAGAACAATCATTTAGGTAGATATTTATTGCAATATTTTGCACATATTAGAAAAAGTATTGTAGAACTCCGGGACCTTCAGCGAGTGCTAAATAGACGCCGCACGCGATGTTCGAAGAAATTTCATCAGACCGGAAGTGGCCGTCGGTTCGATAGAATCCACTTTTTCTAGGATTCGCACATATCAATAACACAAAATACCAATGTAACATGAAAGATGAAAGTCTTTCTGAGTTGTCTAATTTTTTAAAACTAGTGGTAGGATTCCGTGGTAATTTGTATCAAATCTTTGCGCTACTACAGTACTAGCCAAAATGCACTCGGCAATACCACTTTACTTTCATGGCTAATTGTGGACAATCCACAAAATATTGTGAATAAAAACAAGAATGAAAGTTGTTTATGAAGCAGAAGGTTTCAAGAACATGTGTCGTGTAGTTTTGTGTTATCCGTCTTATTTCCGCTGAGAACATACAAGCCGATTACGTAAAAAAAACACCCTCCGCCACTACCGACTCGCGGTGGCTCGATGGAGTTTGCATTTCGCGACTCGGGTTGGTCTCTTCTAAACACTCGTCCGTCGAAGTTTCTCATTTGATCAAGTTGAAACTTTACTACTCATTAGAAAAAAGATTGCTCTTTTGTTCGGTGTATGTTTGAACTTCCGGTGAAAATCGAAAGACGAGTTATGGATGAAAGTTCGAACGTCATCGAACATTTTGTTAAAATTTGCTCACTCCCGCTTTTCCGATCAATTTCGTAGTCACCCTCGGATTCTACAAGATTTCCCCCTTCCAACGCTATATTCGATGTTAATGTACGATGAATCTACTTTTTGTCTAGCGCCCGGATTGTGCGCTTGAAAGGAGAAAACAGGCGGAAATTTTCCACCTGTTTGTGTGTACATCGGACCGCAATGGCGTTGTGTAGACGCGTGCTCGATTACCACATTCAGCGTGCGTTAATCGTTGAAGCACCAGACAATTTGGGACAAAAGTATCATCATTTTAAGGAGTACGTGTTTGAAAATTTTCTGCATTTGTCAGTTTTTGAATCAATCTGCTGTAAAAATAAAAAAAAGAATTAGATTTTTTTTTACAACGGGTGTATGGTGCGTGAGTTTGGCCGTGCGCCATACACTTTTCTCTTTAAAATTGTCATGTAACACAGTACGCTAGGTCATGGAAAATGTTGTTGAAGGTCATGGAAAGTCATGGAAAAGTCATGGAATTTTGTATCTAAAAACCTGTACGAACCCTGTCTATAATCTATTACCTTTATTCTTCTCAATAATATTATTGTTCTTGAATTGTTCCAGAATGTGCAGTCAGTTTTCTGGAATTTCATCTTGAATTGTTCCAGAATTATCTGTCAGTATTCTAGAATATTCTGGAATAACATCCCAGAATAATCTGGAATAATTCCAGAATTATTCTAGAACTTTCATTCATTTCATTCATTTCTAGAACATTCATTACCATTCTAGAATATTCTAGAATATTCTCTTGAATTCTCATTTAATCTTCTGTCATTATTCCAGAATCTTGGACTTTGGTTCCAGAAGTCATATTCTAGAATATTCTGGAACATTTCTAGAATTGTTCTGGAAAGATTCCAGACCGTTTCGCTGGGAATCCATTACCATTCTAGAATATTCTAGAATATATTCTAGAATATTCTAGAATATATTCTAGAATATTCTCTTGAATTCTCATTTAATCTTCTGTCATTATTCCAGAATCTTGGACTTTGGTTCCAGAAGTCATATTCTAGAATATTCTGGAACATTTCTAGAATTGTTCTGGAAAGATTCCAGACCGTTTCGCTGGGATAGTCACCGGTGACTTAGGAAATAGATTCAGTGTATGATTCGACCATTTTTGACTTGTTTCTCAATGCTTCATTTTTGAGATTGTTGTTGTTGTTTATTTTATCCCAACTTTGTACAGGAAGCAGAGGCGATCCATCTATCCTGCTACCCTGACTTGCTCTGGGATCATTTCTTTTGTTTTTTTCATTATCACCTACCTACCCTGTCCCTTGCAGTACCTGTGCTGCGGGGAAGGGTTTGTGTTTGAATAAAGTCATTGTTATTTTTAAATCTGATTCAGTGGTTTGTATTCAATTGCGTTTCTGGCATTGCTTGATGTTTGTGTGTGTCCCCCCAAGGAGTGGTGGTTTAGTTTAGTCTGTAAACTATTTGTTTATCGTGGTTACCTTTCCCTTAGACGACTACGTCGTTCTTTGGGGAGGAACTGTCAACTAATCAAGTCAAGGTAAACAAAAACGCGACAGACATATTCACTGTCTACAAGTCTACAGACATATTCACTGTTTTCAATCTACAGACATATTCACTGTCTACAGTCTACAGACATTATTCACTGTCTTCAATCTACAGACATATTCACCATCTACAGTCTACAGACATATTCACCATCTACAGTCTACAGACATATATTCTTTGTCTACAGTTTACAGACATATTCACTGTTTTCAATCTACAGACATATTCACTGTCTACAGTCTACAGACATTATTCACTGTCTACAGTCTACAGACATATTCACTGTCTTCAATCTACAGACATATTCACTGTTTTCAATCTACAGACATATTCACCATCTACAGTCTACAGACATATTCACCATCTACAATCTACAGACATATATTCTTTGTCTACAATCTACAGACATATTCACTGTCTACAGTCTACAGACATATTCACTGTCTACAGTCTACAGACATATTCACTGTCTACAGTCTACAGACATATTCACTGTCTACAGTCTACAGACATATTCACTGTCTACAGTCTACAGACATATTCACTGTCTACAGTCTACAGACATATTCACTGTCTTCAGTCTACAGACATATTCACTGTCTACAGTCTACAGACATTATTCACTGTCTTCAATCTACAGACATATTCACTGTCTACAGTCTACAGACATATTCACCATCTACAATCTACAGACATATTTTTTGTCTACAATCTACAGACATATCCACTGTCTACAGTCTACAGACATATTTATTGTCTACAGTTTACAGACAGATTTACTATCTTCAGTCTACAGACATATTCACTGTCTACAGTCTACAGACATATTTACTATCTTCAGTCTACAGACATATTTTTTGTCTACAATCTACAGACATATCCACTGTCTACAGTCTACAGACATATTCACTGTCTACAGTTTACAGACATTCTCACTGTCTACAGTCTACAGACACATTTACTATTACTGTCTACAGGCATATTCACTGTCTACAGTCTACAGACATATTCACTGTCTACAGTCTACAGATGTATTTATTGTCTACAGTCTACATACATAATTAACTGTCTACAGTCTACAGTGTACAGATGTATTTATTGTCTACAGTCTAGAGACATATTTACTGTTTACTGTCTACAGACACATTTACTATCTACAGTCTACAGACATATTCACCGTCATAAAGCCGATAGTGCTGGGAACAGTCTCCAGACGGTTGCCATTGGCGATGAACTGGGTGAGTTTGGCCAGTCCAGATATCTCAGAGGAGAGAGATGACAACTCGTTGTTGCTCACATCCAGGTACTGCAGCTTCTCCAGACGAAACACACATCTGGAAAAATGCAAAGACAATGATGATGATGATGATGATGATGATGATGACGATGACGATGACAATGACAATGATGATGATTATGATGATGATGGTGATGATGATGATGATGATGATGACGACGACGATGCCAATGACAACTGCAACAACAACGATGATGATGACCATGATAACAAGAAGGGCAAAGCCCATACAACTCACATGTTTGACCTTGACCTTTATATGACCTTGACCTTCAGGTGACCTTCAAGGTCAAGGTCAAACAACTAAACCTACCAATGACATCGATCATACATTAAGAAATGCTTTACACATTTTCCTACCAAAATACATGTGACCTTGACCCAAGGTCAAGGTCATCCAAGGTCATGCAACACAAAGCTGTTAATTCAAGACATAGGAAGCACAATGGTGCTTATTGGCACTTTCTACCATGAGATATGGTCACTTTTAGTGGTTCACTACCCCATTTTGGTCACATTTCATAAGGGTCAAAGTGACCTTGACCTTGATGATATGTGACCAAATGTGTCTTATGATGAAAGTATAACATGTGCCCCACATATTTATTAAGTTTGAAACAGTTATCTTCCATAGTTCAGGGTCAAGGTCACTTCAAAATATGTATACAATCCAACTTTGAAGAGCTCCTGTGGCCTTGACCTTGAAGCAAGGTCAACCAAACTGGTATCAAAAATAGGGATTACTTTGCCCTATATACCATATATAGGTCAGGTATCCAATCTCAAAAACCTCAGAGAAAATTGAGAAAATGTGAAAAATGACTGTTTTTTATACAACATTTATGGCCCCTGCGACCTTGACCTTGAAGCAAGGACAAGTCACTATGTATGTTTTTTGAGGCCTTGTCATCATACACCATCATGCCTCATTTGGTATTGATAGACTTAATAGTCTCCGAGAAAAATCCAACGTTAAAGTTTTCGGCCGCCCGGCCGCCCGGACGGACGAAACGGGTGAGTACATAGACTCACTTTTGCTCCGCATGTGAGTCAAAAATAGCAACAATGATGAGGAGGAGGACTAGAAGGAGCTGGAGGAGGCACAGCAACAGCTGAAGGTAGAGGAGGAGCTGGAGGAGGCACAGCAAGAGCAGGAGGTAGAGGAGGAGCTGGAGGAGGCACAGCAAGAGCTGGAGGAGGCACAGCAAGAGCTGGAGGAGGCACAGCAAGAGCAGGAGGTAGAGGAGGAGCTGGAGGAGGCACATCAAGAGCTGGAGGAGGCACAGCAAGAGCTGGAGGAGGCACATCAAGAGCTGGAAGTAGAGGAGGAGCTGGGGGAGGCACATCAAGAGCTGGAGGTAGAGGAGGAGCTGGAGGAGGCACAGCAAGAGCTGGAGGAGGCACAGCAAGAGCTGGAGGAGGCACAGCAAGAGCTGGAGGAGGCACAACAAGAGCTGAAGGTAGAGGAGGAGCTGAAGGAGGCACAACAAGAGCTGGAGGAGGCACAGCAACAGCTGGAGGAGGCACAACAAGAGCTGGAGGAGGCACAACAAGAGCTGGAGGAGGCACAGCAAGAGCTGGAGGAGGCACAGCAACAGCTGGAGGAGGCACAACAAGAGCTGGAGGAGGCACAACAAGAGCTGGAGGAGGCACAGCAAGAGCTGGAGGAGGCACAACAAGAGCTGAAGGTAGAGGAGGCTCTGGAGGAGGCACAGCAAGAGCAGGAGGTAGAGGAGGAGCTGAAGGAGGCACAACAAGAGCTGGAGGAGGCACAGCAAGAGCTGGAGGAGGCACAACAAGAGCTGAAGGTAGAGGAGGCTCTGGAGGAGGCACAGCAAGAGCAGGAGGTAGAGGAGGAGCTGAAGGAGGCACAGCAAGAGCTGGAGGAGGCACAGCAAGAGCTGGAGGTAGAGGAGGAGCTGGAGGAGGCACAACAAGAGCAGGAGGTAGAGGAGGAGCTGAAGGAGGCACAGCAAGAGCTGGAGGAGGCACAGCAAGAGCTGGAGGAGGCACATCAAGAGCTGGAGGAGGCACAGCAAGAGCAGGAGGTAGAGGAGGAGCTGGAGGAGGCACAGCAAGAGCAGGAGGTAGAGGAGGAGCTGGAGGAGGCACAGCAAGAGCAGGAGGTAGAGGAGGAGCTGGAGGAGGCACAGCAAGAGCTGAAGGTAGAGGAGGAGCTGGAGGAGGCACAGCAAGAGCTGAAGGAGGCACAGCAAGAGCTGGAGGTAGAGGAGGAGCTGAAGGAGGCACAGCAAGAGCTGAAGGAGGCACAGCAAGAGCTGGAGGAGGCACAGCAAGAGCAGGAGGTAGAGGAGGAGCTGGAGGAGGCACAACAAGAGCAGGAGGTAGAGGAGGAGCTGGAGGAGGCACAGCAAGAGCTGGAGGTAGAGGAGGAGCTGGAGGAGGCATAGCAAGAGCTGGAGGAGGCATAGCAAGAGCTGGAGGAGGCACAGCAAGAGCTGAAGGTAGAGGAGGAGCTGGAGGAGGCACAGAAAGAGCTGGAGGTAGAGGAGGAGCTGGAGGAGGCACAGAAAGAGCTGGAGGTAGAGGAGGAGCTGGAGGTAGAGGAAGAGCTGGAGGTAGAGGAAGGAGCTGGAGGAGGCACAGCAAGAGCTGGAGGTAGAGGAGGAGCTGGAGGAGGCACAGCAAGAGCTGGAGGTAGAGGAGGAGCTGGAGGAGGCATAGCAAGAGCTGGAGGAGGCACAGCAAGAGCTGGAGGTAGAGGAGGAGCTGGAGGAGGCACAGAAAGAGCTGGAGGTAGAGAAGGAGCTGGAGGAGGCACAGCAAGAGCTGAAGGTAGAGGAGGAGCTGGAGGAGGCACAGAAAGAGCAGGAGGTAGAGGAGGAGCTGGAGGAGGCACAGCAAGAGCTGGAGGTAGAGGAGGAGCTGGAGGAGGCACAGCAAGAGCAGGAGGTAGAGAACGAGCTGGAGGATGTACATCAAGAGCAGGAGGTATAGAGGAGGAGCTGGAGGAGGCACAGCAAGAGCTGGAGGTAGAGGAGGCTCTGGGGGAGGCACAGCAAGAGCAGGAGGTAGAGGAGGCTCTGGGGGAGGCACAGCAAGAGCAGGAGGTAGAGGAGGAACTGGAGGAGGCACAGCAAGAGCAGGAGGAAGAGGAGGAGCTGAAGGAGGCACAACAAGAGCTGGAGGTAGAGGAGGCTCTGGAGGATGCACAGCAAGAGCTGGAGGAGGCACAGCAAGAGCTGGAGGAAGCACAGCAAGAGCTGAAGGAGGCACAGCAAGAGCTGAAGGTAGAGGAGGAGCTGGAGGAGGCACAGCAAGAGCTGGAGGAAGCACAGCAAGAGCTGAAGGAGGCACAGCAAGAGCTGAAGGAGGCACAGCAAGAGCTGAAGGAGGCACAGCAAGAGCAGGAGGTAGAGGAGGAGCTGGAGGAGGCACAGCAAGAGCAGGAGGTAGAGGAGGAGCTGGAGGAGGCACAACAAGAGCTGGAGGTAGAGGAGGAGCTGGAGGAGGCACAGCAAGAGCACGAGGTAGAGGAGGAGTTGGAGGAGGCACAACAAGAGCAGGAGGTAGAGGAGGAGCTGGAGGAGGCACAACAAGAGCAGGAGGTAGAGGAGGAGCTAGAGGAGGCACAGCAAGAGCTGGAGGTAGAGGAGGAGCTGGAGGATGCACAACAAGAGCTGGAGGTAGAGGAGAGGCTGGAGGAGGCACAGCAAGATCTGGAGGTAGAGGAGGAACTGGAGGAGGCACAGCAAGAGCAGGAGGAAGAGGAGGAGATGGAGGAAGCACAGCAAGAGCTGGAGGAGGCACAGCAAGAGCTGGAGGAGGCACAGCAAGAGCTGGAGGAGGCACAGCAAGAGCTGGAGGAGGCACAGCAAGAGCTGAAGGAGGCACAGCAAGAGCTGGAGGAGGCACAACAAGAGCAGGAGGTAGAGGAGGAGCTGGAGGAGGCACAACAAGAGCTGGAGGTAGAGGAGGAGCTGGAGGAGGCACAGCAAGAGCTGGAGGAGGCACAGCAAGAGCTGGAGGAGGCACAGCAAGAGCTGGAGGAGGCACAGCAAGAGCTGGAGGAGGCACAGCAAGAGCTGGAGGTAGAGGAGGAGCTGGAGGAGGCACAGCAAGAGCTGGAGGTAGAGGAGGAGCTGGAGGAGGTGCATCAAGAGCAGGAGGTAGAGAAGGAGCTGGAGGAGGCATAGCAAGAGCAGGAGGTAGAGGAGGAGCTGGAGGAGGCACAGCAAGAGCAGGAGGTAGAGGACGAGCTGGAGGAGGCACAGCAAGAGCTGGAGGTAGAGGAGGAGCTGGAGGAGGTGCATCAAGAGCAGGAGGTAGAGAAGGAGCTGGAGGAGGCACAGCAAGAGCAGGAGGCACAGCAAGAGCTGGAGGTAGAGGAGGAGCTGGAGGAGGTGCATCAAGAGCAGGAGGTAGAGAAGGAGCTGGAGGAGGCATAGCAAGAGCAGGAGGTAGAGGAGGAGCTGGAGGAGGCACAGCAAGAGCAGGAGGTAGAGGACGAGCTGGAGGAGGCACAGCAAGAGCAGGAGGTAGAGGAGGAGCTGGAGGTAGAGGAGGAGCTGGAGGTAGAGGAGGGGAGGAGGCAGAGGAGGAGCTGGAGGTAGAGGAGGAGCTGGAGGTAGAGGAGGAGGAGCTGGAGCTGGAGGTAGAGGAGGAGCTGGAGGTAGAGGAGGAGCTGGAGGAGGCACAGCAAGAGCAGGAGGTAGAGGAGGAGCTGGAGGAGGCACAGCAAGAGCTGGGGGAGGCACAGCAAGAGCTGGAGGTAGAGGAGAGGCTGGAGGAGGCACAGCAAGAGCAGGAGGTATAGAGGAGGAGCTGGAGGAGGCACAGCAAGAGCTGGAGGTAGAGGAGGAGCTGGAGGTAGAGGAGGAGCTGGAGGAGGCACAGCAAGAGCAGGAGGTAGAGGAGGAGCTGGAGGAGGCACAGCAAGAGCTGGGGGAGGCACAGCAAGAGCTGGAGGTAGAGGAGAGGCTGGAGGAGGCACAGCAAGAGCAGGAGGTATAGAGGAGGAGCTGGAGGAGGCACAGCAAGAGCAGGAGGTAGAGGAGGAGCTGGAGGAGGCACAGCAAGAGCTGGAGGAGGCACTGCAAGAGCTGGAGGTAGAGGAGAGGCTGGAGGAGGCACAGCAAGAGCAGGAGGTATAGAGGAGGAGCTGGAGGAGGCACAGCAAGAGCAGGAGGTAGAGGAGGAGCTGGAGGAGGCACAGCAAGAGCTGGAGGTAGAGGAGGAGCTGGAGGAGGCACAACAAGAGCTGGAGGAGGCACAGCAAGAGCTGGAGGAGGCACAGCAAGAGCAGGAGGTAGAGGAGGAGCTGGAGGAGGCACAGCAAGAGCTGGAGGTAGAGGAGGAGCTGGAGGAGGCACAACAAGAGCTGGAGGAGGCACAGCAAGAGCTGGAGGAGGCACAGCAAGAGCAGGAGGTAGAGGAGGAGCTGGAGGAGGCACAGCAAGAGCAGGAGGTAGAGGAGAGGCTGGAGGAGGCACAGCAAGAGCAGGAGGTAGAGGAGGAGCTGGAGGAGGCACAGCAAGAGCTGGGGGAGGCACAGCAAGAGCAGGAGGTAGAGGAGGAGCTGGAGGAGGCACAGCAAGAGCTGGGGGAGGCACAGCAAGAGCAGGAGGTAGAGGAGGAGCTGGAGGAGGCACAGCAAGAGCTGGAGGTAGAGGAGGAGCTGGAGGAGGTGCATCAAGAGCAGGAGGTAGAGGAGGAGCTGGAGGAGGCACATCAAGAGCTGGAAGTAGAGGAGGAGCTGGGGGAGGCATAGCAAGAGCTGCAGGTAGAGGAGGAGCTGGAGGAGGCACATCAAGAGCTGGAGGTAGAGGAGGAGCTGGAGGAGGCATAGCAAGAGCTGGAGGAGGCACAGCAAGAGCAGGAGGTAGAGGAGGAGCTGGAGGAGGCACAGCAAGAGCTGAAGGTAGAGGAGAGGCTGGGGGAGGCATAGCAAGAGCTGCAGGTAGAGGAGGAGCTGGAGGAGGCACAGCAAGAGCAGGAGGTAGAGGAGGAGCTGGAGGAGGTGCATCAAGAGCAGGAGGTAGAGGAGGAGCTGGAGGAGGCACAGCAAGAGCTGGAGGTAGAGGAGGAGCTGGAGGAGGCACAGCAAGAGCAGGAGGTAGAGGAGGAGCTGGAGGAGGCACAGCAAGAGCTGGAGGTAGAGGAGGAGCTGGAGGAGGCACAGCAAGAGCTGGAGGTAGAGGAGGAGCTGGAGGAGGCACAGCAAGAGCAGGAGGTAGAGGAGGAGCTGGAGGAGGCATAGCAAGAGCAGGAGGTAGAGGAGGAGCTGGAGGAGGTGCATCAAGAGCAGGAGGTAGAGGAGGAGCTGGAGGAGGCACAGCAAGAGCTGGAGGTAGAGGAGGAGCTGGAGGAGGCACAGCAAGAGCTGGAGGTAGAGGAGGGGCTGGAGGAGGCACAGCAAGAGCACGAGGTAGAGGAGGAGTTGGAGGAGGTGCATCAAGAGCTGGAGGTAGAGGAGGCTCTGGAGAAGGCACAGCAAGAGCAGGAGGTAGAGGAGGAGCTGGAGGAGGCACAGCGAGAGCAGGAGGTAGAGGAGGAGCTGGAGGAGGCACAGCGAGAGCTGGAGGTAGAAGAAGAGCAGAACAATGAAACATATATATGGCCCCTGCAACAAATGAGACCCTATCAACTGGGTTTTCTTTGCCTACTCATTCTATAACTACTACTTCTACTAATACTGCCACTGCTGCTGCTGCTACTGCTAATACTACTTCTACAACTACTACTACTACTCAGATGTTGATTATTATGACCCACCACCACCACCACCACCATCAATACTATCATTACCGTCATTATCATCATCATCATCATCATCATCATCATCATCATCATCATCATCATCATCATCAACAACAACAATTGATGAGGTAATACTAATAGCTGTTGCTGAATCATCTCTACTGCATACTTGTACTAATTTATCACTTGGCTTCCTGGTGGGAGCCCAGTACAGAGGGGTACTGGAGTGGTCTTCATGGATTTTGAGCTAACACGTACAGTTTTCCCTCCTCCTCTTAATCCTACATCCTTCCTCTGTGTGTG